>QPKB01000002.1:72413804-72556095 GCA_003546025.1 Camphora micrantha
GAAAGGCCTTAGGATGAGAGCCTAAGATTTAGGAGCTAGAGAGCGCACAAGATGCCATTTCATGGAAGAGGGAGATTCAATTTATAGCCAATGTATGGGTAACTAGTAGATAGTGAAGCTTGGGAGATTGCCATACGTCACAAAATGAACAACTAAAATAAGACTGACTAATTTGGCAAAATGACTAGGTAGGATGGCCCATGGGGTACTTTGGCCCATATTTCAAAAAACAAGAGTAGGAACCAACCTTCGTTTCAGTCATGGGATTGGCTAACCATGGGGACTTGGTGGGGTATACCTGCAGGTCAAGTTGTGATTATTATTATATTTATAGAATGCATAAAACATGTTTTCTCATCTTCAGTAGGCCAATGTTTTTTTATCTTCTTTTCTGGCTAGTTTGAGCATCATTAAAGCTAGTCAAAAACCATGCTTGGTTTCACCAAAAAAACCAGTTATTTAGGAAAATGAAGTCTGGGTTCATGTAAAAATAAAGGGGTGATCCCCAAGAGGTCCTTATTGTTCATGTTTCTCTAGTTAGGAAGGTTATCTGCTTTATAGCTTAGATTCATTGATTAAGTTTTAATTGGGTTTCTGTAGGTTAAAAAATGTATTTAAGAAGGTTTATTGTTGAAATAAATTTTTTTGGCATGGAGTTTGAGGTCATCTCCTTGAGAAGCTTGCTTCTTGTGGAATGTATTAAGCCTAAGCCTCGGGCATGAGCTTTGCATAGGTTTTACAGAATCCAAATCTTGTCATTGGGAGATAAATATTTAAAAAGTTCAGCAAGAATCTTGATCCCGCTGCAGAGGTTGGTAAGAAACTAGATCTTTCTAGGTCAAGTAGTGAGTATGAAGGGGTTGAATTGATATGAGCTGGCTAAGTTAAAATGAGTCAATAAATGGAGGTTTGCATGGTACTTATGCTTCGAAAGGTGGTCGTTCTAAACAAAACTGCTACACATCAATTGTGAAAAAAGGGAGTTTTGAGGGTTGCTATCAAGAGAACGGTCTCAGAGATGGGAAGGAAAAAAAAAATTCCACAATTTCATGACACCTTACAGAAATCCAAATTCAAGGTAAAAAAAAGTTGGGGACTATCGCCTCGCACTTTTTTTGCTGTGGTATATACACACACAACCCAAGACCATATTCAACTATAGCAGTATCTCTGGATGGGGAGATGGCTCACAACTGGGCTACCAGGAAAGTGGCATCCTGGTGATATCACATGATCTCAGGGTAAAACCCTTCATCAAATGGACCATCTATAGCAACAATGACAATCGACCACTTTTTGTTCTCCCTTGGAAACCCCAATGGAGAACACTCCACCGTTGGCATAGTTTACTAACAACCTTTCTACATCATTGTCCCATGATTTCATAGGTTCAACCCCACCAACCACAACCTTCAAACGATGATTGAATGACATGATAAACAGCTCACACTCTCCCCCTTTGCCACTAACACCCACTACTCCACAATACACAATCAGACAGTCAGATCTCCCTTTCTTTCCAATCACAATATGGTCCTTTAATTATCCGTTTACACCTCCCCTATTGAGTATATAGCCTAGAATATATTAACCATGGAGTGGGAGCTATGTGATAATTGCTACATGGACCCACAAACAAAGCAAGAACAAATATAAAGAGCAATCTCCATGTGTATTAGAATCAAATACTTGATACCAACACAAACCAACTCACATAAATGATTCATACACATGATAAATCTCTACTCCAAATAATAAACATAATGTGGACAAAAGGAAGGTTATGAAGCTAATTAATCCGATGATCGATAAGAAACGAACCATATCCAGAAACTGTCCAAGTTTTGTATCATTACCAAACAAGCAAAATAAAAGGAACCGCATAACAGAGCAAGAGAATGAGAAGCTAGAAAAAGAATTATCCTTACTTCAGCACAAAATAAAAACATAGTCTCATAGATCATCCTTACCATTGATATATATATACATAGGGGCTAGCTTTTCTAAGTTCAAGCTTAGGATAAGGTAAGCTCAAGTGTGTGGTGGGGCCCACCTAGGGACCCACATGGGGATGAGGGTTGGGGGGATTTCAAGAACTCCATAGGATCTTCCTCTCTGCAAAATAATCAGCCCAAACCGTGATTTCTATCATCTCCATATGAGCCCAAAAGTTTAATGGTTAATAGTCCATTTGGATTGATACATGGTCGATCCAACGGTCTAATAAATTCGGATCTGACCGAAAGTTTGTGGACATGTGCAATTTAGAAGGGTCATGTGTTTGGTCCATTTGGATGGACCAAATGTGGGCCCCACAAGCATAAGCTTATGAGATTTTATCTTAAGCTTGAGCTTAGGAGAGCCTTGCTCATATATATATATATATATATGTGTGTGTGTGTGTGTGTGTGTGTGGTTCTCGAGTTTTATGGTTTTAAAAAACATATTTTTTTTTTTATTTCAATTCAATGGTGGGTAGAAGTTTAATGTGTTTAATTTGGCTAGTGGCAATTCATGAGTGCAGTGTATGAAGAGAATACTAAATGGTAGGTGGGATAAGTGGGTCATAAAATAGAGTGGGCTGCACATAAGAACCATGTGGACAATCCTCATCCAAGCTATATTTTCATATTTTTTTTATTTAATATCATCATCATCATCAAAGCCATGGCCCAACTTATGTAGAGGTCATCGATGTGACAAAAGTTTTAGGACGGCTGTCAACTATACAAATTTTATATAACATAGCAACTGAAGCTAGGACTGAGGCGGACCAATGGATATGGAACCAGAACCTGGCCCTTATCATAAATGGGTTTACCTTTTAAACCTGGCCCCAGCCCACAGACATTTGAAAGTTGGATTTAAATGCCCAACAGGCCAGCCCAACCCATTGCCACCTGTCTCTTTGTGTCACCTGAGGATGTAAAGCACTGCACTTAGCTGTGGATCAACGGTATCCGGGCAATATTTTAGTATTTTTGCCCACTAAGATTCATGTGTCTAGGACTCTTAATAGGATTAATAGAACTCTGTACATGACTGTGCTAGCAGGTCTTATGATTAATAGAACCTGTTTTGTTCTCCTGCTTTCCTTTTCTCACTTTAGATGGGATTTTTCCACTTTGCAAAACAAAGAAAGAAAGATTCAGGTTGAGTAAGTCAAGCAGGTTGCCAGAATTTTGTTGATTTAGTTTGATTTCTTAAGGGTGTAAAACTTTAAAATTGTTTCATAATTTGTGTAGCATACGCAATGAATATGTTAGTAGGTAAGTTGGATAACTAGGTTGATTTAGCGGAGAAATTTTCTTTTACTTGCGGATAGTAAGCTAATTTGACGAATAAGGCTTAGATGATAGTGATGATGGTGATAAAATTTCTGGTTGGAATAATAACTAGTAACATATTTACTCTGCATGCATTTCCTCTTTATTATTTGTTTTCTTTACTGGCCGCGCAAGTACATACAAAATTGTATATTTTGAACAGATCTGACCTTCCAATTTGAAACCAGAAACAAAACACATTCATGCAATCTGAAACCTGAAAGGAACTTGGAATGGAGAGAAGTGAGAGATAATTCAAGTAACATGGCCGAGGAAGGGAGGTGAGAGCAGCAGCCCATTTTCTAGAAGAAAGCGACAAATGATTAAATGCGTGGAACCCTTTTGAAGGATATATATTGGAAGTTCCTTGTTCAAAATTAGGCAGCTTGTTCAAGTGAAAGGCCACTGTAAAAAAGACCTTGTGGGTGCATGCCATTGATTGATTTTTGAGGGGCAACTACTCCTTTGTGGAAATGATGATGGAAAGCTAAAGGTCTCAATTTTAATATCCTTTCCCTTTTTCCCATTTGGTGTGCTATCTTGTAACTATTTGATTTATCTATTATTTGATTCATTGCTAATGTCAGATACATTTCTTTCTCCACTTCTCTTTGATGCCGTCCGATTTTCATTCACTTATAAACATGGTTCCCTCCAGGACATAGAAATATCAAAGATAGCTCCGAGTAGCCACCAAGCTGAAGAACGTCATTTTTTGACCACGCCATGAATTCGGGCCATTCAGGGCCTTGGCAGGCCTAGATGCATATTCTAATTATTTGCTGTTAAAGTTGGTGGGTATTACAATTCACACAAGCCACTATAGATCATGCTTGGATGTTTGATTTTGATGGTTTTTTAATCCACTCTTAAAGAAGAGGCAAAATGATGGTTTTGTGGTAAAAATTGATTAGATGAATCTATCTGGATGTATGCTCCATAGTGGAGTGGGTTAACATCCATCCCATGCGGCACAGTGCTGATTTTGGGACCATTTCCAAAATTTGCTGGTTTCAATCGAGATCATCAGTATAGAAACAGGCTGCTTTCGTTATCTAGATGAAGATTCTAGGAACATCACGTTACTTTGGAATGCATGGACGCCCTATGATTCTCTTTTCAACCAGAAAATGATTAGATAAGGTTGATCATAGTTTAATCACATGCAACTCACACTAAATTAGTGCTCAAATAAGTTTTTGTTCAAGTCATGAGATGGTTAAATAAGGTGGGGCCACATCTTGAGCGCGATCAGATCTATGTGAGGCCGGCCCCACTTGTAAAGATTTTTGTTTGAACCTTACTTGACCACAGGGGTCAGGGGTGCTCGGTGACCTTACGTAATCACTTCAACTTTTAAGTTTCTTCGAAGTTGCTCTGTTTGTTAGTTAGGCCTAGAGAAAGCTCTATCCTGGGTGTTGATTGAAGAGATTATCCAGTGTTTTTGCAACTTTTAGCCTCCTGGTTCCAAATTGCGATACTTCGACACTATTTTTTTCATCTAAAAAATATCACTGTACTTGATAACTATATATATATATATATATATATATATATTTTCAAATCACACCAACAGATGTGCTACAATTTCCCAGAGGCGTTTGTATTAATTTGTCATCATCCACAATGTCAGCTAAGTTATGTACACATGAACACTTGCATTCTTATGTTATGAAATGAGCTTTTAAGTACTGTTTTCTTTCTACCAAAAAAAAAAAAAGGTACTGTTTTCTAAAATGGGGCATTGAAATAAACCCTTTCGTTTGGGGGTTGGGGGTTTTGTGGTGGTGGTGGTGGGGGGGCGGCGGGTGGGTGGTGTGTGTTGGGTTGTGGGGGGTGGGGATTGATTTGCATAGAGCGACAGCAACTGATTGTTGATTGTTTTGTGACAGTAATACGACCCCAGAATGTACTACCCCACCATTATCTATTAAAATTAAGGCAACATCTCTTGTCAAGAGACACTTCGTATCTTTTATCTTGAGGATATCTGATGGTGAGTTGCTTATCTTCTTTTTTTTTTTTTTTTTATGACCAAGGCCCAATTGCTTATCAACCGTACAACGTTGTATTTAAGGCTATGTTTCCTTCTGCGAATTGTTCAATATTCTTGCAAAACATGCAGCTTCATTTGGCAAAAAATATACTTCAATCTCTTCAATAAACAGTCGAGAATAAAGGGACGTCCGCCCATGAGGTCGGGAGTTCGGTTCTCAACCAAGTGCTCAATTCAATCCCTAGATCCTCTCCTTTGTGTCAAGGTGTTCACACTCATTTTAGGTGGATCTCGTTTGGCAATTTATTAGGTTAGTAAATGTAATGTAAAGTCTTTATTTTTTGGATAAGATGTTATATCAAAAGTACATATTTTCAAAATTCCATCATTCTTTATAAAGAAAAAAAGTTGAAAAAAACAACCTCATTTTTCCATTAAATGACAAAAAACACCCATTATTAAGACAAAAAATAAAAAATATTCCATACCTATCAACTAAAGATAAAATACCATTATGAACTCCTTATATTTTATTTTCTTTTAATTTGATACTTGACATGGGGCTGCCCACCATGTCCGGTAATAGCGAAAAAATATTATATAGATGAACATTTGTGGTTGTTATAATTAGTAAATTGTCTAAATCAATCAAGAAAATCTTCATTAATTGAAGTCTAGCAATCACCCCAATAAGAGGGCTTGCGTCTGTCATGGGCATTCTACAGTTGAAAGTTGATGGACACTCAATAGAGAGGACGCACTAAATGATGAATGTATGAGTGGCATGAAATTGAGTTCTTGAAGAAAAATAGATTCCCACTACAAAGGAGGAAGGAAGAAGAAACTAGAAAAATGGTGGGTGAAGTTTTCACTATTTTGACTGATTAGACGGATGAGGTGAATCTCATCAATATACTGAGAAAGTTTTCTATGGTTACGCACATTCCTTATTTACTAATGCACCGTCATTCACATCCACGTGCTTTTAAAACCTACCTAGGATGGAATCTGTTTTACTGTAGAAATATTAGATCATGGGGAACAGGTGAGACATGTGCATTGGCAATCTTTTTATGTTGCATCCAGGTTTTATGTTTTCAGTTTTGAGGTTATGAAATATGAAGCCTCTCTGGTTTCAGTAAAATTCATTCCAGTTGGTATGTTCTGTCTATTAGATGGAAACACTATGGAGTAGATTTTTTTTTCCTTAGCTATCGAAGGTTTCTCAACCCTTTGGGTTGGGACCAAAAACTCAAAGCTTTCATCATTTGCTATTGGTTCCATATGTAGAACATCAGTTATTGGTAAGAGCTTAGTGTCGATTTAGAATCTCTTGGCTGAAACCAAGGCCACTTGGGCAATTAAATACAATCAAATTCTGCTTCATGCAATCAATTTCCTTTACTACCTTTTTTAAGTTGTTAGCTGCTAACATATCGATTGTAACAGCTCTACCACTGAGACGATCCAAATTGATTCTATCTTAAAAAGAAATAGATCCTATAGAAAGAAGATCAATATGAATAGTTCACTAGTCAGTCATCATGAAGATGACTAGATGAGTGTTTGGGTGGCAGAAGAAGTGTCTCAAGGAAATATCTATTATTAGTTTGATGTTTAGATTTTTGTTTGTTGGTATTCTCTTACTGTATTTCTTAATTTACTTGTTATACAGAACTCCTACATGGCACGACCAATTGCCTCACCAACTTGGTGAAAATTTACCTGTAAGATCTTGATCTTATCGGTGAAATGGTCACATTACTTCCAATCCATTCCAAGTGCTGAGACTCGAACTCAGGACAATATGAATTTTAAAGGAACGACCGAAACACTACACCACAGAGCATCTTTTTGTTAATAGTTATCAACAAAAAACTTAAAATTAGTTAATGAGGAAGGGACTCATCCCCCACTTTGGAATATTGATAGGGAGTTGGAATTTATCTATGAGGTATTTATAAAAATAACTATTCTTTTAAATTTCTTATGTTATTGAGTTGATTATGGATTTTCAATTCTATGTTTTATTTCTATATGTCTTTTAAATTTCATTGGATTTTATTCATAGTTTATATTGTTCGTTTGTTTTGATTTTATTTTTTAGTTTTCTTTTATCATTAATTTTTCAATTTTCATGGGCTCGTGTTTTTTTTTTTTTTAATTATATGGTATTAGGTTTTGAATTCTTATGGACTTTTTTTTCCCCATCTTTCTCAGACTAAAACCTTTTGCATTTAATTTTAAAGAAACTGGTCATAAAGTTTTTTTTATATAAATTTTAATATTATGATTATATTGGCACGGGCATATTTTTCTAGTGCTTGTGATGGAAGAAATGAATCATGCGTCCGCCAAATTAGGAAAAACCAAAATAGCTATCTTGGAAGGTCTTTGCCCTTCGGTGTTTCTCAAGATCTTTTCATGAAAGCCTTATTGTGGAGTGCACTCTTCGAATGCAGTTACATGGGTGTCAAATCAGAAGGTGAATCCCCGAAAATTCCAATTATTCTTCAATGAAGTCCATGCTCTAATCATCTTCCATCAATGTTGCATTTGGTTATGAGTCTAAATCGGCAAGATCTTTTCATGAAAGCCTTATTGTGGAGTGCACTCTTCGAATGCAGTTCCATGGGTGTCAAATCAGAAAGAGAATCCCCGAAAATTCCAATTATTCTTCAATGAAGTCCATGCTCTATCATCTTCCATCAATGTTGCATTTGGTTATGAGTCTAAATCGGCCAACTCTATGGCATGACGTTCTGGCAAATCAGGGAGTTGAGAGATCTACCTCATGGGAGGGGATTGTTATATAATTGTGGGGTTATATAATTGTGGGGTGAGTGGGGGTACTTCTCTCTTATACCTTCTTGCTCTTTTCCTATTTTTCTCTTCATATCTTTCGTCTCTTTTAATGAAATTTCTTTTTTTTTTTTTTTTGAAAACTAAGTTAGGTCTTCATTTTCTCAAAAAAATAATATACTGAAAGCGGGGGAGTTCAAAAAAAATTTCTTGTTACCGTCTCAAAAAATGGAAAAAAGAGTAAGCTCTGTTAATTAAATAATTAGTCACTCACAATGATCTTGTGGGGATTGGTATTATTGAACAGTTTCATCATTATTTATTATAATAAATATAAAGAGGAGTGCTTCTATGTCTCATTCACCGGACAGAAACTCATTTTACAACTTAACCCACAGTATTAGGTAACATCATCTACTGGTTCAATGTGGGTCGGCTGACTCAGCTACATGAGCTGCCATTATATGGAAATAGCACCGAACCAAACTAACATCGAGTCAAGTTACAGTAACTTGGCATGATTTTCACCAAGTTTTGTGGACCCAATCCCACTTGTTCGACTGACTGGCACATCAGCCAGGCCAGTCCAGGTTGGATCAAGTCCAGGTTGACCTGATCCGTACAGCCGATACCCAGTAGGCAGTAGCAAAGCCGCTGGAAAAGGCGCTGACCTCAGCAGATTCGTACGGTCAAAGCCAGTTTGACCAGATCAAAGGCTGAAATTTGTCTGCGCGATATCATGGAAATTCAGAGTCTAATTGGAGATCCATTTGAACCTGTGGACTCGTCTCGAGAAGATCTACGCAGGTGTAGTGAAAGATTTGTGGAATGGCTGCTAAATTCGAGATTGAGAAATTCGACGGAAACAATGACTTCGGTTTATGGCGTTTGAAGATGCATGTTTTATTAGTTCAAAATGAGTTGCATAAAGCTTTGAAAGGAAAGAATGCTTTGTCTGACAAACTGTCAAATGATGAGAAGGATGAGTTGCTAGAGAAGGCGTACGGTCAAATTCTGTTGTTTCTGAGCGATGGTGTACTGCGAAAGGTTGTCTAGGAGAAAATTGCTGCTGGCATATGGCAGAAGTTAGAGAACTCGTACATCACGAAGTCTCTCACGAATCGCTTGTATGTGAAGAAGCAATTGTTCACCTTATAAATGCAGGAATGTACGTCTGTTTCAACCCACCTTGATTTTTTTACGAAAACTGTTATGGATTTTGAAAACATCGATGTTCAAATTGATGATGAGGACCAAGCCATCATATTGCTATGCTCTTTGCCAACTTCGTATGAGAACTTTGTTGATACCATGATGTATGGTAGAGAACTCTTTCTAAGGAAGATGATGAGTCAGCCTTGAACTTTAAGGAGTTGAAGAAAAATGTTGCAACTGAAAACACTGATAGTTCTAGTGAGTGTTTGGTAGCGCGTGACAGAACAAATAAGAGAGGGAAAAATAGAAGAGGCCGATCTATGTCAAAATAAAAAACTAGAAAATTAAAGTGCTTCAAATGTCACAAGGAATGACACTTTAGAAAAGATTGTCTAGAGCGTAAAGGGAAGGAGAAATCTAATTCTGGAGAAATTGTCAAAGTTGCAACTGAAGTTGCAGAGAGTAATTCTGATGGTGCAGAAGTTTTTTCGGTTACTATTGGTTGCTCAACTAGTGAGTGGATTCTTGATTCGGGGTGTTCCTATCATATGTGTCCTTACAGAGATTGGTTTACCAATTATCAATCTATTGATGATGGTAAAGTACTTATGGGAAATAATGTAACCTATAAGGTTGTTGGGATAGGTGCAATCAAAATTAAGATGTATGACGGTATTGTGAGAACTTTGTAAGATGTTAGGCATGTTTCAGAGTTGAAGAAAAATCTGATTTCCTTGGGTACGCTTAACTCCAACGGTTGTACCTACAAAATTGGATGTGGAGTTATGAGAATCTCAAAGGGTGTTCTTGTAGTGATGAAGGGATTGAAGCAGAATGACATTTACTTTCTTCAAGGTAGTACTATTGCAGGTGCTACAACTGTGTCGTCCTCAGATTCAGATTCAGAAACTACCAAGTTAAGTTATCGCATATGCAACTTGGGCATATGAGTGAGAGGGGTATGGATGAGTTGACTAAACAGAGTTTGTTGTGTGGTCAAAAAACAGGAAAGTTGGACTTTTGTAAGCATTGTATCTTCGGAAAGCATCGAAATGTCAGTTTTAAGATAGGTATTCATCGCATGAAAGGTATCATTGATTATGTTCATTCAGATGTATGGGGGCCTTCTAAGGTTTACTCCAAGGGCGGGTCCCTGTTTATGCTGACTTTTATTGATGATTATTCAAGGAAAGTCTGGGTTTATACTCTGAAGACAAAGGATCAGACATTTGTTACATTCAAGCGATGGAAGGAAATAGTTGAGAAATAGACTAGCAAGAACGTGAAAAACTGCCAGAGTTATCGCCGCTGCGTGTCGCCGGAGAAGAAGGGCTCCCACTGGTTCTGCCGTGCCGCGCCGTGCCGTGGCCGAAGGAGGAAGAGCTCTGGTCTGGTTATGCAGAACGTGAGGAAGAAGAAGGCAGTTCTGGGTTTTGTTCAAAATTGAGTCAAGGCCAGATATTTCTCAGACAATTAGTGTAGTTAGCTGATACATGGATAACCTCGGAAGGCCCATTGGCAGGCAGTGAAATGGATACTTCGTTACTTGAAAGGTACTACTGATGTTGGGATAGTGTATAACAGAAGCAACAACACTTCTAGAAGTGTTAATAGATATGTTGATTCAGATTTTATTGGAGATTTAGAAAGAAAAATGTCCTTAACAAGTTATGTCTTCACCTTTGCGAGCGATGCCATTAATTAGAAGGCAGCATTGCAATCCAAAGCTGTCTTGTCTACCACTGAAGCAGAATATATGGCAGCTGCATAGGCAGTGAAGGAAGCTATTTGGCTGACAGGCTTGGTTGGAAATCTGGGATTGGAACAAAAGCTGACTACTGTTTTATGTGACAGTCATAGTGCGATCGATCTGACACACAATCTTAAGTATCATGAAAAGACCAAACACATTGATGTTATGGCACACTTCATTCGAGATGTCATCGCCGATAGTGCTATTGCAATGATTAAAATTACTACGGCGGAGAATCCAGCAAACATGATAACCAAGACTATTCCAACAGTCAAGTTCAAGCATATCTTGGACTTGATCAATGTGATCAGTACCTGAGTGCCCTCAGGGGCAGGTGGAGACGGCGAGACGTGTTTTGTGCATGATTATCGGCTTCAATGTTCGCCAAGGTAGAGATTTGTTAATTTTTATGGCTCAATAGAAGTTAATAAGTCTTGGTTAACCGGGCTTCTGTATTGCCTAAGTTGTACTGTGATTAGAAGTAGGGTTTTGGTATAATAAGGTTTATGGCTGATATTAATAATAAAGACTCTGAGTCTCTAAGATGTACACATTTTTTCTGATTGCATAGTGAATTCTTATATGCCCTACATCACAACAAAATGGAGTATGGTTTGGCGAAGCAGGACCTCAAGCCCTAAAACTCCTTGCAGGATCTCCCTACCATCAAGATAAGCTTGTGATTAGGTCTAATGATCATTTGCCATTGAAGTGAGTCCTGTTGTGTAGATCTTACTGAATTATATCGGAGAGTAGGAGAGATCACACCGAATCAATTAGACTGCAATATTTCACATCAACATTCACTGAACTGGTTGGGGACATGCCTACTTGCTTGGCAGTGTGCATCAACAATTCAATTAACCATTATTTCCCATTCTCTCAATTTAATGGCCATGACTTGTGATGATTGCATCAAATTTGAAACTGAAGGCCATATGAAGACATTAAATTATGACTATATGACCATCCTCATGGCATGTAGTTGGCAGCAGTGTCCCCACAAAGTGGAGTCGTGGGTTTGCCTGTTACTGTAGACTTGTCAGATCTAGTTAGACTACAACTGTTCTGTGCATGAGTTTTACTGCAGAAGCCACCATGCTCTGGTACTTGGACGACACGCAAGTATCGACGGCTGTTCAGATAAGGCTGGTGAGAACCCACCCCACTATCTCTTGTCGCCTTTGCACTTCTTTTTTTTTTTTTTTTTTTGTTTTTGTTTTGTCGTTTGGAGCCTTGGAGGAGGCAGACGTTTGCCTGCTTATCAACCGTACATTGCAGTCCCCATCATCTTTACGTTTTCTTTTTGCAATTGAAAGGTGTAGGTTCTTATCAAGGGTCCCTGTTTCATGCTATACAGTCTGACGGGTCAGGCCCAAATGGCTCAATCCACAATGACGGGTCAGGCCCAAACCGTCAGGTCCAAGAGATTCAGTTCGACATGTCGGGTCAGGTCTGAGTGACCCGAGTCCGTGTTGAGCCCAGGTCCAGATCCACTCCTCATGAGTCGGGTCCGGATCCAGATCCACGAAGTACAAAGTCAGAGCGTCGTTATCTTTAACCTGCTTTTACCAAGTCTTGCGGAGGAGATCCTACCTGCCTCGTCTGTTGATGGCAGTTCGGAGACTCCGCCTAAAGGAAGCGTCCGCTGTTGAAGAGTCGTCCCCATCTGTTAGGGGACGACTATAAAACACAGAGCCCCTCCACACTGAGGGGCAAGCGATTTGCAATCAATCTTTACCACCATCTTTCCATCTGTAATCGCTACACACTTGATAAATACAATCTTCACCTTAAAGTGGACGTAGGTCACACTGGACCGAACCACTATAAACCTCTCTCTGTCATTTTCTCTCTCTATTTGTCACATTAATTATCTTACACTTGACCGGTGGTGCCCGAATCCACTTTTTGGCATCATCAGTTTGGCGCCGTCTGTGGGAACGTCAAAACTCTCACTTCATAACACTACATTTTCGAAAGCTATGGTGACCACCACCAGATCGACAAGGCGACAAGAAAAACAATTCCAGGCGAGAGGAAGAGGAAAATCCTCCACCAAATAATCCTCCTCCAAATGCTACCGCTCCAGATCCCACTCCTCAGCAGATGTTGGCGACAATGCAGCAGCTGGTTGCCCAAAACCAGCAGATCCTGCAGCTCATACTCGCGGGGCAGGGAGGAGCAACGCAAGGAGGGCCTCGCCAGGGAGCTCCTCGCAGGGGAGCGCCTCGCCCGGAGACCATCAGCATGGCGCCCAGGGCCTGGGCGCCCGCCTCCATGGCGCCCAAGGCCTGGGCGCCCATCATCATGTAGCCCAAGGCCTGGGCGCCCATCCACCTGGCACCGGCGCCCAAGGAGTTCCTCGTAACCCCCTCTCGGAGTGCTGTTGGTCGATCCTCAAGGTCGCGCCCATCACGGAGGACCCCACCTCCAGGTGGAGCGAATCAAGGCGGTCTTCCACCTCCTCCCTCTGTTTCTAACGGGGAGGAACCTCATTTCCAAGAGGAGGAAGATGAAAATCAAAGCATAGAAGTGGGGAGTCACTTCTACGATCGGTCCAGAGAAGCCCCCAATCACTGGGAAGAAAAAATCAAAGAAATGCAGAATCAACTGGGCGATGTCTTCAACGCCATAAGAGCTCGGGCACCAGAGACGGTAGATTATCTAGTCGGGCGAACGGATACACCGTTCAAGCCTGACGTGGTGAACTACCCACTCCCTCAAAAATTCAAGATGCCATCCGTAGAGACCTTCGATGGAAGGAAGGATCCGTTGGACCACTTAGAGACGTACAAAAGCAAAATGCAGCTGCATAGTATCCCTGACGAGATAATGTGCAGGGCGTTCCCAAACCACATTGAAGGGCTCCGCTCGGCAATGGTTTGCCAACCTCGCCCCAGCCTCCATCGCCACCTTTGGAGAGTTGAGTAAGTCATTCGTCTCGCACTTCATCGGAGGGCGCCGCCACCAAAAGCCTGCCACACACCTGCTCAGCATAAAGCAGGACAAAAATGAGAGCCTCAGGAGCTACCTCACTCGTTTTAACGAGGAGGTACTTCAGGTCGAAGAGCCTGACGACAAGGTGTCAATGACAGCCTTTCTAGGAGGCCTTCGCTCATCAAGCTTCCTCTTCTCGGTGATGAAACGTCCGCCAAAGAATATGCCAGAGCTACTAGCAAAGGCTCAGAAGTATATGAACGCTGAAGACATAACCAGAGCCAGGCGGGGAGAGTCCTCCAGAACAGGGGATAAGAGAAAGGAGGAGCGAGACAGAGATGAAAAGGAGGACATTAGCGACAAGCGAGGCAGGACAGAGAGGGTACCTGTTAGAGACCGACTCGGTCCTCCTCCGCACAGAGACAGACAAGTATTCACTCCTCTCAACACCACTATTGGACACATCTTGTTCCAAATACAAGATGACCCCGCCGTAAAATGGCCTGGGAAAATGAAGTCCCCTCCAAATCGCAGGAACCTGACTAAATACTGTCGCTTTCATCGCGACCATGGCCATGACACTGACGACTGCTTTGAACTCAAGAAGCAAATTGAAGATCTCATTCAGCATGGTTACCTGCGCCAATATGTTGCTGGAAGAGGGCAAGCCCCACCACCGCCACCACCTCGAAATATCGAGGACCCGCAGCCGATTGGGGAAATTCGAACTATCTCAGGAGGACTAGCATAGTCACTCTCCGCCCTGAAGGCTCATGCCAGAAAGGCAAGACATCCTGATGAAGCACACCTGTCTAAGGCGCCCACGCATGAAGCTAACAAAATCATATCCTTCTCGGATAAAGATTTGGAAAGGATGACTCACCCCTCTTGTATTAATTGAAAAACATCAGGATAAAAGAGTATACATTGGCTTTTCTCTTTCAGAAGCTAAACCTGCCTCTCTGCACTGTTTTTAAACATGTAATCTACCTCCAGCTTAGCGGCTCTCTCGCGGGTCGCCAAAAACCTTGGCCTACCTCTGCACTGTTCTCAAATAAGCAGCCTATCTCCAGCTTAGCGGCTCTCTCGCGAGTCGTCAAAAAGCTTGGCCTACCTCTGCACTGTTCTCAAACGGGCAGCCTATCTCCAGCTTAGCGGCTCTCTCGCGGGTCGCCAAAAAGCTTGGCCTACCTCTGCACTGTTCTCAAACAGGCAGCCTATCTCCAGCTTAGCGGCTCTCTCGCGGGTCGCCAAAAAAGCTTGGCCTACCTCTGCACTGTTCTCAAACAGGCAGTCTATCTCCAGCTTAGCGGCTCTCTCGCGGGTCGCCAAAAAAGCTTGGCCTACCTCTGCACTGTTCTTAAACAGGCAGTCTATCTCCAACTTAGCGGCTCTCTCGCGAGTCGCCAAAAAAGCTTGGCCTACCTCTGCACTGTTCTCAAATAAGCAGCCTATCTCCAGTTTAGCGGCTCTTTCATGGGGGCCAAAAGCACAGTTTCAAAAGGATCTTGAAACTCAGGTCATCTGCAACCCAAAGGACTACATTAAATTAGCGTACCCAATTGTTTGGCCGCCCAAATGAGCCAACCCAGCATCCACAGGGCAACCACACCCCTTAGCTCGCCCAAAGTGGGGCCTCTTGATGCCTGCACGCCAAGGCCGGCCTCCTCCATAGCGCCCAAAGCTCCCAAGCTCGCCCAAGCAGCTCGCCCAGGTCAGTTCCAGGTCGCCCAGGGCGTTGTTGCTGTTGCCTCGCTTAGATGGGCGACCCTGATGCCTCGCCTAGCTGGGCGCCCTTGCTGTCACTACTGCTTTTCCACGCGCGAGCGCCCCAGCTCAGTCGCTGCTGTTTCATCTTGGCTGTAGCTTCACTCATCTCGTCATTCTCGCCTGCTGGCATCTCGGCCTCGACTTCTGCTGCCTCTCAAGGGGGCGCCCAGGCCAGCACCATGCCAGGGCGCTGCTGGCCTCCACTGCCCATGGGCGCCCATGCCAGGGCGCCCATGCCACTGCCCACATGGGCGCCCACTGCCCAGGGCGCCCATGCTAGGGCGCCCATGCCACTGCCCAGGGCGCCCATGCTTGGGCGCCCATGCCATTGCCCACATGGGCGCCCACTGCCCAGGGCGCCCATGCTAGGGCGCCCATGCCACTGCCCATGGGCGCCTATGCCACTGCCCAGGGCGCCCTGACATGGGCGCCCACTGCCGCGGCGCCCGCCGCCTCTGCTGCCTCACGCGGACCACCTTGAATTCTATCACCTGCTGCAACCCAGAATCTGAGAGCAAGATATGTCCAGAGTTAGGAGGACTCTCCCGGATAAAAAAAAAAAAAAAAATTTTTTTGGCCGGGGGCGCTGCCCCCTGGACCCCCGCGAGCTGACCGGTCAGCTCGACCACCGCCGGGGGACACCCCCGGACCCCCTCTGCGAAGAGCATATTATATCGAAGTGGCAGCATGTTTTTATGAGATACTAACTTGCAGGTAATTTTTATGAGATACTTCCAAAAAAAAAAAAAAAAAAAAAAAAAAAATTTGAAGAGAGAAGGAACTTGACTATTTGAAATGTCCCCCTTTCAAAGCTTTTTTGAATGCAGGACATTGAGGGGCAAATGACGGGTCAGGCCCAAATGGCTCAATCCACAATGACGGGTCAGGCCCAAACCGTCAGGTCCAAGAGATTCAGTTCGACATGTCGGGTCAGGTCTGAGTGACCCGAGTCCGTGTTGAGCCCAGGTCCAGATCCACTCCTCATGAGTCGGGTCCGGATCCAGATCCACGAAGTACAAAGTCAGAGCGTCGTTATCTTTAACCTGCTTTTACCAAGTCTTGCGGAGGAGATCCTACCTGCCTCGTCTGTTGATGGCAGTTCGGAGACTCCGCCTAAAGGAAGCGTCCGTTGTTGAAGAGTCGTCCCCATCTGTTAGGGGACGACTATAAAACACAGAGCCCCTCCACACTGAGGGGCAAGCGATTTGCAATCAATCTTTACCACCATCTTTCCATCTGTAATCGCTACACACTTGATAAATACAATCTTCACCTTAAAGTGGACGTAGGTCACACTGGACCGAACCACTATAAACCTCTCTCTGTCATTTTCTCTCTCTATTTGTCACATTAATTATCTTACACTTGACCGGTGGTGCCCGAATCCACTTTTTGGCATCATCACAGTCAATGAAAACACCACTAGAATCCTCAATCCACGGCCAAAATGTCTTCATCTCCCCTCGTCTCTCTCTCATCTTCTCATCAGGTGTTCGCCAACCATACCCACTTACTTTCTTGCAGATGTCAGGCCATATAGGTAGGGCACGTATATGGCACGTTTGTGTACATGACATGATGTGGAAAGTTGATTCTAGAAAACTTTTCTTTTTCGGGGAGAAATACTAAAGATATATATATATATATATATATATTTTAGGGATATAGTTAGGGAATGTTTGTTTAACCGATTTTTTGTGGAAAAATTGAGGATCGTGGAAATGAAAGTCTGTGTTTTAATAAAATTCATGTTAGTTACAGTAGTTTCTCATAGAATTAATTTCTAAGGAGGGGTAGGGTCGGAAAAGAATTTCCTACCGAGAACATTATCCGCAGCGTGGACACAAGCTAGCCTTTAGGGCACATTTTTGTACACTTCTTTTGGAAAAGACTTAGATGGTTTTCCACATAAAAACTCATTTTTTATGCAGTCGGTGCAGCACAATTCCATAAAATCACTTTTTTACAACCTCAACGTTTTCCTCTATAAGACTGAAAATGGATTCCTATGGGGGGCATCACACTTCATTTCTGAAGCCATCAAATCTTTTCCTCTCTCATTTCCGTCATTTAAGGATTATTTCTGATGATTCAAAATATAGTTCTTAGTAATCATAATTAATTCTAACACATTCTATATTCTAACTGCTGTATCCTAATTTAATATGCATATATACTTCCACCTGCAATATGGGTGTGTCCAGATCATCTACGGTGAAATAGACAGTCATCTAACTTTGGCTTTATGTTTTTAATCTGGGTTGTATATTCCATATTATTTGTCCTTTGGTGGGGGTGACTTTATACAGAATCAGCTTACAATATGAAAGTGCTTCTGATCATCTCCAATCCATTTTGTTCCCATTAGATGAGTGACCCACTTTAATGATAGTAAGGCCTTGTATTGACTAGTGAAAGTAGACTCACCAAACATGAACATTGATACTTTCGTAGCTTTTTGCCGATGACTTTCATTTTTATGAAATTTGCTTATTCGTTGATTTTCTCTTTTCACACCAACAATAGATTTTACGTACTATAGCACAAAAAATCTTTTTTCCAATCCTCACTATTTTGCTAAAAAATAAAAAAAGCATCTACACAAACCTTCTCAGAATATAAATTCCCTATTTGAATGATTCATGCCGTCAGTGTTAGAAATTCATCAGATGTAGAAAAAGAAAAAAAAAAACGGAGAGCACCTTGTTTAAAAGAAAAAGGTCATGTAGCACACTAGCAGGGTAGCAGGACACACAGAGAGATGTACTTTTGACTTAGAGAGCTGAGAATTTCAAATTATGAAAGAGTACAAGTGCTGCTACGGATGGGAGTGGAAGGACAATCATTATAGAACGGTGGAAATGTGTAGCACTTGGTAATGGGTCAATTGGTCAAACATGTTAAATAACCAAAGTGGTGAAGTGGGTTAGAAAGTAAGGAAAGAAATGATATATTTATAATGATGCACCCATGATATTGATGGAATGCGTGAAGCAACATGGATTCCATTCGACTTTAAGCAAATAATTTTCTACTAAGGTGGCAGCAGCCGGATGAGGAGAGAGAGAGAGAGAGAACCTTGTTTTTCTCATTAATCAAACCTGTCAAAAAGTGTAAAATGAATGGTTGAGATTACTTAACTATAGCTTGTCCATAGTATTTGGTGCAGAAGGCCTCAAATCAAAGATACAAAACACCCTGCTGAGCACTTATTGGCAAAGGCCCGTTTTTATGAAAGTTAATGAACCAGTGATTCTCTGTTTTTAAGAGAGATAATGTTTCTCTCTTTTTATTGGGGTAAGATAAGAGAGAAGATCTCTGTTTTTAATAAGTCTCTCTATAAATAGTTGTTGCTCTAAAATCTCACTCAAATCAGATTTACTTACATTGTTTGATTAAGATAGTTGGTGCTGTAAATCCCACTCTAATCAAATTCATATACACTATTTAATTAATCAAGCCATGATAGTGAGTTTTAATATAAATTATTGGAGAGAATTTTGGACAGCACCTATTCATGATGTTGCCTGTGATATGAGTTATTTAGGTCAAGTTAAGGTAGGCCCTAAGTGAATAAACAAAAGGTAACACCAAGGTCCCATACACTCAACACAGATCATTATCTCTCCATCTTCAATTGATTTTGAAGTGTATTATTAGCTGTAAACAGAATACAACATTTAGGGCCCTTTTGGATGTATTTTTCTTGTCTGGCAAAATACATTATCCTTTTTGGATCTTTCTTTTTTGGTGAGAAAAGTAATTCTCCACTAACTTTTATAAATAATAGTAAAGAAAGACTTTCTTCACAAGAGGACAGAGGATGCTTTTTCTCGCAAAAAAATTGACATGTAAGTGCCCAGTGGTCAGTTTTTTTTTTTTCCTAAAAAATATTTTTAGCATAGCTTGGCCCTATATAGTTTTCTCCTTTCAAATTTCAATGTAGTAAAGAACCACAATTATAGAAAAGTAGTGATTTTGCGTAAAGAATTTCTCCACCCCTAATTTTCTCATTATTTATATCCATTTAGCGAGGATTCTCCTATATGTGTGACATTTTAAAACCAAGCCTACAACATCTTGTAACCTTTATTCATATATATATGTTTGCCTTATTTACATCTAGTACATGAGAAATATTCATGTCCATCGATCCCACACTTAAGTGGCTTTCCCTCTTTTTGAGTGTTTAACGGAGTTCAAGTATTCGTACCATGGTTCTAAAAGGCAGTTGATGATATTATACCATCCATATTCAAACCTTTATTGTAGTCTACTAATTCTCTACTCTTCAAAAAATTCCAAATATTTCATTCCTTTCTCTCCTAAAATGATAATTTTAAAAATATCATTAAACAAAAACTTCTGAATCTTTATTCTTAATCTGTTTACAGTGTTATTAATTAAAAAATTATTAAATTATATTAGATGTAAAACAATTGTTGGTAATATAGTTCCACATCAATTTTGCTTTGTACTCAATAGAAGATTAAAAAAAAGAAAAGGTTAACATTTCTGGCATAAACTTTTACGTGTGGATCAATACAACTTACTTTCAGCAGAGCTTTAAAACCATGGCTGTCTGGTAGTTCGATGCCATAGTTTTCCTTTCTTTAAAAAGTTACTTGTACTTCAGTGGATTACATGCTAATAAGTCAGTACCCTCTGTTAGTAAAGTTATCTGAAACCCTGTTCCTGTCTCTTTCAGGTTAGAACTGCACATGAAAGTGGCAGGGGCTCTTTATTCTTATCTCATTTCCAAGATACACTAAACTGGGGTGGATTTTTCTGAGTATTCTCCCAGCTGGGAAAAAAAGAAAGTGTTGGGACAGTGTCCTTCACGAATTAGATAATCTGTGATGTTGACTTAGTTGTCTTTCTTACATATGAAAGATATCAGCATCTTCTATTTATGTCTGATGTAAAGTTACGGAATACATACACAAACAAACAAACAAACAAACAAAGAAATACAAACGGACATGTACAAATGCTGTACTCAACTGTTCTTGATTAACGTTACAATTAGAATAGAATAAAATCAATCTAACCCATTGTCTAAATTCGATCCAAATCGGGGTTTCTATTCTTCTAACACACCACTAGGAAGATGGTGGATGGGGCACCTGGACTACCTCAATTGTAATCTTTTCTGCAGGGACAGGCGAACTTGGTTCACACGGACAAGGCCACGCGATGTACTTTGGAATCTGATCCCCAGGCATTATCACTGGCAAGCTCTGGCTTTCCTTCTTCTCCAAATCCTGAAGAAACAAACACAATAAATACATGAAAAAAACAAAAACGTCATTAACATGTATCCAATGGTTAGGATTCTTTCGTTTCCAAGATTCCCTGGACAACATTTGTCCAGCTGAGAAAAAATTATTTAAGTGAAAAGGGTTTTTGATCACTTGTTTGGCGTACAAACGTTCTTTTAGATAAAAAAAAATTTGAAAAAATAAACTAACTTTTTTCACAATTCAAATAGTAGAGCTGATTTTCCATAGTACTTCACCAAGGTGCCTTCTTTTTTTTCTAAAAACGGAAAAGAGGAGAGGGGAATTACCATGCGAGGAGGCGTGGACTTGCGAGGCGATCGGATGGTGCCGGTATGGGTATCGGAAACGGAGGAGCGGGAAAAGGCGAGACGGAGGGCACGGAGCCTATCCCAGTGGTAACAGCAAGAGAAGATGCCACTCAAGCAGACGATAACAATGAGGAGGAGAGCAGTGCCGAGAGGGAAGCCAAGGGCCGGTCGAGATGCATCCCCGTTGTGGGTCGTCATATTGTGACTGTCCATGCTTTCTTCTCCCTTCCCTCATAAATGAGAAATGGCTTTTGTTTGTGACTGATGAGGGTGAGGATGTAAAAATGAGACCGAAGTTGGTGAGTGAGGGGGAGATTGGAGAAGGAAGGTGCTATTTATCTATTTCTTTATGATGGGAGCGTGCGAGAAGGTACGTGCAAAGTAGTGCACTTGCGTGTCTTGCTAGGACTGTCCGTGAAACCGTACAGAAGAAGGTGGAAAGGGGCCCCAAGGCACAGCCGAAGGATGATGAGTGCATGTTAGAATGCTGGGAGAAAAGAAGATTTGATGGAAGACTAGGAAGATGCGAATGGGCCCAGCAGGCCAAGGTAAATGCTCTTCAGCTGGCATGAAACGCCACCCTCAGCTCCTCTTTCACTGGTTCATTGGAATTTGCCACGTTTTACCAGCACTAATAATCATATCAAACTCCCAACCCAAGTTGACTATGGAACTTATAAGATGCAAACCCCATTCTACTATGAGTACTGTGCTGGTAATTTGGCTCAATTTGATGCTCGCTCTGTTGTTTGATCTCAAGAATAGAATGATTGGGCTTGTGAGCTCACTTCATCTCCATTGACCAATAATACAGGCCCTCAATCACCATGCACTTATTGACCCTCCATGATTTAATTAGCATTAACTCAAATTTGACAGTGGATTCAAGTTTTCTACATCCTTAGATTGATCATCATGCAAATGTTGTACACATATGACTTGGTCTAAACACAAATGGACAACTTGTATAATTTTCATAACACATCCAACCCCCAAGTCAGTGCAACTAAAAGCAAATAAAACTCCTGCTTGAAATTTACTATTTAGGTTTGGCTTGGCTAGAGTCTAAGAATGTACTACTTTTATTGAAGTTGAAATCTGGCCCATGTTTACCGACATGTTATTCAAACCAATTTGAGTAAAGCCTACACCTGAGTTCACCGACTCTTGCACCTATACAGGGGAGCCTAACTTGTTTCACAAGTAAACTGAGGGTTATCACATAACAGATCCAAACTTTTTTCCTTTTTCATACAGGGATGCACTCATGATGAAATGGACCTAACTATATACATGGTTTCTCATTTCTTGCACATGAACTGAATGCAATGGTGATCTAACCAGTATTCGCTTTCAGATTTAAACTCGGTTGGTCTCCTTATGACGTTCAGCAATAATTAAAATTAACAGAACTCATTGGGAGGAACAATGAGCCCCCATGGATGCTCTACACATTGAATTAATGTTTCAGTGTTGAGATTTTCTTCTTTTGGCAGAGATTCATGAGGCCATGTTCTATTGACTAACCTGGAAAAATAATCTTACTTGATTTTATAAGAGAATTTCAGATTGTGTGTCTGCCACATGTGGGGACAAATATCTTTATTTTCTATCAGAAAAAGGGTTCAAACCAAGGGTTGATAAAATACTAATTTATACAACTCTTTCGGCTCAAAACCTCCATTTCGGCGCTGTCTTAAAAAACAGTATGGATTGAATATGCCTGGCCATCAGCCTGTACGATTGTAAGTGCAAAGTTGTACTTTCTTTTTCTTGGGAGAGAATCATGGAGCTTGGAATATTCTTCTACCTCTGATTGATTCCTACTTGGTGGTCACTGGTCAATTGAAACCAGAAGATGAGAGAATTACAATGGCACAGGTTGAATAACAAGTCTGAATCCTCCCAGCTAGTTTCTCATTCATCCTTAGAGCATTATGGTGAACAGGTTGAATAACAAGTCTGAATCCTCCCAGCTAGTTTCTCTTCCATCCTTATGAGCGAGGGGGAGCAGAATTCAATGGTGGGGCCATCTATTAAAAACTCAAACCGTTAAAAATGAACATTCTCCGCTTCACCCAATGAGATTTCTCAAAATTTGACTCTACTCGAAGTCAGTCCCATCATAAATTGAGCATATGAATAATAATGATTGAGTCTAATACCCTTTATTAGAGTTGTCATTGGCACGTGAGTCTGGGGGAGAGTAACTCCACGGTGGGAATCACCGAATGAAAAACCAATCGCTTCAAATAAAACCTCTTTCCCTATGTAGAATGCCCTCAAAATATGGTTGCATTCTAAGAGGAATTTTAAAAATATTATGTGTTGGGCATTCTGACATTAATTCTGTGTGGTGGGCAATTGTGACATCAACGTCCAATATTGTTCTGTATAAAATTTTTAGAATTCTTTGTTTGATTTTTGAAATTTCGGAAATTCAAGCCTTTGAAATCTTTCATCTAACCTTCCAAGTTTTCTAGTCTACTACTCCAACTTAACACTGGTTAAGCCATATAACTTCTATCTGGCCTTTTAAAAGCAGGTTCAGTGTACAATTAAGTCTCAACCTCACCATGTACAAGTGGCCTTTTAGATTTATCAACTTGATGATTTGGGTCTGCTGAAAGTTACTAATTATCAATTCCTGGGCTACTAGTTTTACGGTCGACATAGAAATCATGTAGTCTATTTCATAGGTACTATTAAGCAGTTAGTTTGCTGCACCTTTAACGCCTAAACATTTTGGGTGTATTGTTAGCAACTTGGGAAGATATCAAAACCAATATGTCCCGAGTTCGAATCCAACCTCAATGTCCAGCCCAAAGAGAGGTGTTAAGTAGTTAGTTTGTTGTGTCTTTAACATTGAGAGACAATACATTTGGTGAATGTCAAACAAATGGTTAACAACATCAAATAAACCCGATAATAGCTCCTCACTCCAGCGAAAAGGAGCGGTAGTTCTCATTGGGAGGTCCAAGCTTCATACTTGGCCTCCCCCTCCCAGTAATTCTTACAATTAAATTTAATGGTGTACACAATATGTACCTTTTTTTTTTTTTTACATATGATCAATCCGGTGGCATATCTCACTCAAGTCGAAAGTGAAAATTTAGACCAATTTACCTAAGCAAAAACAGGATTCCACCAAGTTAATGAAGTAGTTGGTCATGGACCATGGTAAAAGAAGTACAAGATTCTTTTTTAATTTTATTGCAAGGGAGTCAAGATTGCCGAATGATGGCATCATGTCTTACTATTTGCTACAAGAGGGCGTTACATCACAATTCACATTTATTTCACATTTTGAACTCTTTTCCAAATCTTGTATTGTGTTGTGCCATGAATCGTCGTTTAATTCGTTGTCCGACAGTGGTGGTACTGTAACATTGTTTGCTCATTATGCAGCCTGATGCCATTTCATTGACTTCGCTTACATGCATGTATCTTAAGAGGCAATAAAGCTCTCCCTTTTAAAGGTATGTGGAGAAGGAGAGGAAGAGATGACAGTTGCTTGAAAGGCAGATCTTTGAAGTTGGGTAGTTGCATGTCACATTAACTTCTTGTTCCAAAGGTGGAGGCTGGTCATTTCATGGGTTGGCAGGCCGATCAGGAATAATTTTCTCCTCAAAATCTAGATGGACGGATGAGATTTGGGTATACATTTTCACCCAATTTTAGTCAATGGGTTAGGTTCTGGAGGCCTCCGAATGTTATCCTCAAAGGCTAACTCAGCCTAAATCCGACTATTGTAACCCATTGATTGGGCCTTACTGTTGATACCTTATGTCATGATCGTATCAATGAGTCCCACTGAAGATATCCTATTTAACTGGGTACATGAGCTGGCTTTGCAGTATATCTTGTCTAGTTATGTCTATCCTGTATGTGTATGTGAGCAGTGAGCTGGAAAGTCCTTTTCGTATCTCTGCTACTTGGTCTTATCCCCTTACTGCGGTGTGTACGTATCTCCCAAGTCACAACAGTTTCACTTTCATTTGAAAGACAAAAATATATGGAAGAAAGATCCTACATCATAAAATCTATACCTCCAACTTCATGTTCTGGAGTGCCCCATTACCTTGAACAACATTATATCTTATAGGTTCAATGCATTTTCAACAGTACTTCGGCCAACCATGTACAACTAGAGGTGAAAAAAAAAGTACCAAACATGATCTGTACCCCAGGATCTAAATATACCATCCCATATTTAGAACCTAAAAAGATATCCTGTGTCAACCAATAGTGCATTAGTTTGCAATGTCTATTGACTGTACTTCCACAGTGATTGTTGCAAACTGCCCAGACTACAGATGGAAGCACCCATGAAAGGAAGAGAAGCTATAAGGAATTTTGAAATGGCTTTTGGGACTGGTGAGGAGCCACTTTGAGATAGGGTCGGACCTCAGCACAACCGGGTGATAAATTTAGAGTCACCTACGTGAGACCCATGATTCTGGTGCACACATGACCCAATTACAGGATTCTTGTCTTGGTGGGTTTGAACAGTTGCGTCCATAGGAATAGTACTGTTGGTCCAGTGCTAGTAGTTGAAAACTTGGAATAAGTACTCGCTGGTTGATTGTAATGTGTGATACAATAAGATGATGGAAAAGGAAATATAAGTATGCATATATATATATATATATATAGGAAATATTCAAGTGCATCTATCCCTCACCATTTGTGGTGAGGGACACCCCTTTTTGGGGTGTTTCAAGTACAAAAGGAATTTTGTACTTGAAGGGAAGATCCCCTTTTGTACTTGAAACACTCTAAAAAAGAGTGTCCTTCACTGGTGAGGAATAGATGCACTTGAATACTCCACACACACACACATATATATATATATATATATATATATATATATATATGTAGATATATATGGGTATGAGTGTGAAAATGAAGATGGAGGGAAAGCATAATAGATTGAGATGAAAGCAACTGATGGGATATATTAAAACGTCGGTGTTAAGAAAACATGTGAACGGGACAATTTCTAGTGTATTGGTGCATGTGTTGTTTACCAAATTCAAAGCTGTAATTTATACAAGCTTGATAAAAAAGTCCATCATACATAAAATATGAGGAGGTATAATCACAATGTGATGGACTTTAATCTTTAGTGAGTTGATAAGGATTCTTTTTTTATTTATTTATTTTTATCTTGAGAAAGTAGTAGATTTTTCATCATTTAGTGGTTTGACAAGTTTTTTTTTTTTTTTTTTTTGAAAAAAGAATGATAAAATTTGAACTTTTGCATTTTTGATATGACCCCTCATCTTTTTATGTCTCTTAAATGGAGGCTTCACTTTGCTTCGCTTACAAGTGAATTACCTAGATGAACGTTAGCTTGTCCGGTCTATTTAAGTAAAATATATGTTCCAACACGAACCCCACCAAGTTATTAATTGGGTTTGAAATATCACCTACCCCGGAAGTTAAAAGGAAATATCACCAGGTCAGCATGCACATTGGATTGGGCTGGATTCAAGTCAATTTGGCAGGTTGAATAGTCTCAATCCAAACCCACTAAGTTTGTGAATTGGGTTGAATGTCTACACTAACCCACCCGGAAGCAAAAGAAGGTCAATACGAACTCTTAAAGCCCAACCAGAAGCCCAACAAGCCTGATACAGCCAATGCAGAATAGGTTTAGCTGTTTAGGCTGGCGAGTGCTGGCCTGGCAATTGAACAAGCCCTTTTTAGTAATGCAGGATAGGATTTCGCTGGGCCTCTGTTAAATTGTAACCAGTGTCATGGACAGTATAATCTAAATCAAAGTCGAATGGTTTTTTCTAGTAAAGACTGCCTGAACCAATTATTTTTGGACCAAACGCTTTTAGCTGTTCTTTTCGATATCATTTACTGGACCATCTCAGCATTGGTTTGACCTCTCTAAAGGTCATCATCCAGTGCAATCCCATTGAAACAGGATGAGACCGGAGACAAACCTAACTTTTGGCAATTTTACACAAAATGGCTGACCTCTGTATAGTCTATAAAAGAATTTGTATAGTGATATAGCAACTGGACAAGCCCAGGTCAAATATTATATTCAATGGACCTGTTGAGTACACTGTGTCTAGCCTATGAACTTGAAATCCAAGAATGAGGCACGCCCCTTCTCTCAAACAGGTTCAGCTCTGAGATGGGAATGTCCATATCTGATTATTTTGGTTGGATCCATTGCCATCCTACTTAATGTTAAATGAGTAGGATCCGAGACAAGTCAAATGGGACCTGGTACTAGATCTTATCAATTTCGTATCATCCCCTTTGGGTGAATGGGTTACCAGCACAACCACCCGTGCTCAGCATGGTCACATTATAAATTAAAAATTATTACATTAAAAAGATTATGTGGATATCTCTTTCTATCCATTAAGTAAATTGCATAAATGAAAGCACTAATGAAAATAAAAAATAAAAACAAACTGGGCAGAAAGGGAGTAAAAGAGATGGGTGGAGCAAGAGACATAAAAAAAGAAGAAGTGGAGTTAAAAGTGGAGAGTGATAGGTGGTTTGATGAGATAAGGATGGGTAGATATATGGAGCAAGAGCCGCATTTTTTACTAACAGCTGTTGTGTTGCCACAGTCCAAGGTGACCCTTTCTGGCTCAAGGCTAGATCAGATTAATGTTCAAAGGAGAAATATCGATTCGCTAATTCAATCACTTCTTCCAACCTGCCATTGGTTTCTCCATACAGCTGCAAGGTCTTAGAATCTAACCTTAGATGTCCGTAAAGTCAATATTGTTTGTTCGATGTCCTGGCAATCTCTCAAACTCTCTATTTGTGTGATTGCATTGTCTTTTGTATTAGAGTCAGATCATACTCTTTGAAATGATGTCGGATTTGAATACTCTCCTTACTGTTGATCATTGGTAAAATTTAAGACCATATTAAGTTTCTTGTGCTAATCATTCCTACCAAAATCTCGAGGCAATCCGCATTACCTATTACCTATCACAGGCACATTTCCTCTTTTAGTTTGATTTAAATAGGTATGCGTGGATTCATTCTAGGAAGATACTTGACAGATTACAATAACTTCATCAAAATTGGGCCATCCATGATGGGAACCTTTCATCGTAAGGCGGGACATGTAAAGTCAATTCTGGTTTCAAAACCTGCAAGTAAGCCCATGTGGGCCAGCATTGCAATTTCCACATACTTGTTCATCATGAAAACAAAAAGGAAGCAAAAGGACTAAATTAAGCTTTGAAAAAGAATGTTAGTCGCAGTGCTAATTATTGTTGAAAACTTGGAATCAGTCGCAATTTGATTGAAATTTGTAATGCAATAAGATGAAGGAATGGGATGAATGGATGATCATAAGTGGGTAAAACAAACTCTAATCCGTCAACATAAGTATGTGATTGAGTGTAAGACGAAGAAAATGGAGAGAAAGTAAAATAGAAAGGGATGGATGTTTCAGGGAAAAAAGAGAGAGAGATTGAGACGTAAGGAAGTGATTGCATATATTATATTATATATCGGTGTAATGAAAAGTGAAACTGACAATTTTAGGTGTGTTTGCCAAATTGGACTGTAAAGCTTGAAAAAATGTACATCTGCATATTTCTTTTCCTATGCTTTAAACTTACATTAGCTCTGGCCCAGCACATTTCATTAACATGTTTGGGCCCAATAAGAAGTCACTTGACAGGTTAGCGTTTCTGACTGGAAATATTTGCTCAATAAAGGAGAATGGCTTCTTACCGATGCAGCAGTTCTCACTATGGTGACCAGGTTTCGATTCTTTGCATTGGTGAGGTGCACTCCTCCCCTTACATGTGCAGATTTTAGATGCAGTACTTCCAGTGGTTGATATAGATTTTTTTTTTTTTTTTTTATGTGAACCAGTCACTAAACTGAATGGACCTTGTCAGTTTTTGGCTTAGCCTAGTACAAATGCTAAACAGTGGAGCCTGGGCCTTGGTTTCAGGTATTGTGACAAGAATTTCAGTAAAGCTTACTGGCCCGGTGTTAGCCCCTAAACAGCTGATGCTGCGTCAGTGCGCAGATGGTGCGGTGGTATGGGGACTCTTAGACCTGACCGTTGCACAGACAGTTCATTGGTGCATATGGACTGTGATATGGAAGCTAAATGCTGCATAGGAATTCATTGGTGCGGATGGGCATATCGCCCTTCAGTCACTGGTGTGATAGACGGCGGTGCCTACTAATGCTGTGCAGTGATAGATGTGCACGTCGTGCTGTACTGCACGTGGTGTGTGCAGTACTGTGCTACACGTGGAGTGTGCAGACGACGTGCTGTGTTGCTGTGAACAACGTCAGTCGCGTGCTGTGAGGCTGCGAGCGTCGACGTGCAGGTGCTGCGGGTGCTGCGGTCGACGTCGTGCGGGTGCTGCGTGCGGCAGATTTTCACCCCTCGACCAACCTTGTGTTTTCTGGAGACAAATGCATGTTCAATGTATTGAAAATATGGAAGACATGTTTAACAATCATTGTGTGAAAGGATTTGTGCATTGGGATCCGAGAACATGTCGAAAGGTCCATTTCCTCATTCTCGGACGTCTATACTCAGGAGGTGAGAAACAATGGGTGGCACATACCTCTACTATGTAGGAGGTAGAGGTATGTTAGCACACAGTAAGCATTGAGAAGCATACCAATTGCCTTGGTGGCCTCGGTTGCACGTTGGTGAGACTCGGATGTAAAATTGGTGCGTGGGACCCACTCCCTCGAACCTGGGCTCACGTGGTCCGAACGGAAGGAGCCCGAATACACACTGTAAAGCGTCTCCTGAGTTGGTGCTGAGGTGTGATGCTTGTGGGATACTTTGTTGATATGACAACCACGAATGCAGCAGTTGTGCAGTTAGCATGATAGTTAATGCTTTGGTGTGGCAGCCACATGTGCAGCAGTTATGCGGTTGCAGTGGCTGGCAGGCAGATGACTTAGATTAATGGTTAGAAGACAGGTCGTTTCTAACTGCAGGCAATAACTGTTCCTTAAGCAGTTGGTCTGCATGGTGTTGGCACACTCTAATTGGTCCAAGACAGCAACAGTTATCCTTGTTGGCAGACAGTGATTGGTCAGGCTTCCTTATAAATGTCTCTGAGGTTTAAGACATTGAGGAGAGAGGAGAGGGTGATTACAGAGATTCAGGTGGATCTTTGTATGAGTATTGCAGAGAGTTATTTGTGTTAATTCTTTGTAAGGGCTCGTCCCATAATTTTGATTAATAAAAGAGGGCTGGTGCAAATTAATCAAGTGATCTCCATTACCTTGTGCTGTTTGCAATTGTCTTCTTCCTATTCCTTTACTGCTGCTTATCTGTGTGTTTGTTAGTTGGCTGGTTAAATGGTTAACGCCACACGGAGAAAATTTTTAGGTGAGAAATTTACCCCGTGACACCCGGCCTTTATAGACAAATTTCAGAGATCCCGACTGAGCCCATTTATAACTTTTTGAGTTTGAATGAGAATAGGAAGACATTGAAGTTCGCATGCGTGCCGCGGCTCCAATTAAAAATACGAAGGCTAGGATTGTCCATGTGAAAAGTGCTCTTCAAGGTTATGTTCAAGGAGAGCTGCCAATGCCGCATTCCAAATTTCTCTTAGTATATTTCTTTATTTTAAGATCAATATATTTATATGCGAAATTATCAAAATAGATATCATTTATAGTTTCATACCTCATCTACCCTGCTCCCACCCCCACCCCAGCCACCACCGCCTCCGCCTCCTCCGGCAGCACCGCAAAGGGGGAGAGGGCAAGAGTGTGGGAGAGGGAGAGGGAGAGGGGGAAGGACATAGAGAGAGGGATGGTGAGAGTGAGGGGGAAGAAGGGGAGTGTAGAGAAAAGGTGGGGGAGAGAGGATAGAGTAATTTGGGAAAAAGGGCTGTGTAAAGAGGAATTTTGAAATTTTTTTGACTTATTTGAGGTGTGTAGAGAGAAGGGATGTGCGCAGAGAAATTTGGGACGTGGCATTAGCAGCTCCGTGTCCAAGTCCAATAGGGCGTTTTGAATAGGACTAATAGCCAATTATGCCCGTATAGAACTTAAAGCCCCAACCTCACAATTTTAATTCTTTTATCAATAAAAATAATGAAATAAGTGCGGAGACAATAAGAGATCAATGGAGCAAAATCAATAAAATTACCAAATGCGATGATTATAAATATAATTCTAGCAAATGAATTGCACAAGTCATGTTGATAAATCAATTTAAACAGCATTCACTTTGCTCACACATCATATTAGCATCCATAATGAATATAAAAGCAATAAAGAGATGGACACAAAACCACTCCCATGGTTTCTTGGTACTCACTAAATAAGGTTTTCTACAGGTGTACCTTAAACGTGTACAACCTAATTTTATTATGTTATTTTGATCATACACTACTAATCCACTACTCTCTACATATATGAATATTTAAATTTAAAATTAAGAAATGATCACTGATTTAAAATAAACAAATATCACGCATTCCATATTGAAAACTGAAATCTATACTCCAAGCTTTGGCTTTCAACGAGCGAATGGAAAGTAGATATCAAGGTATTTGGATTTAGGGTTTTAAGGATGTTCTTGATCAGCGCTCGCTTTTATGAGCTTTGCATGCTGAAGTATCTTTCTATTACTTTGGCCCCTCCATATGTCGCCATCCATTAATCCATTATTTAAAGCTTTTTTTAATATGGTTTTGACTCTTAGAAAAAAGAAAACAAGAATATTGCTGATTTTAGAGAAAATTTACAAGGAAAATGGCAAGAAAAAAGGAAAGAAATGAAATGAATAAAAGGAGAATAGAGAAAGAAAGCTTGATGGAGATTGAGGAAGAGATTTTTTTTAATAGTCACTCTCATCTTAGCCTACTCCCAAATCTTATGATGCAAGAGAGAAAGATGAGAACGGTATAATTAAAACAAAAAGAAGCAATGGTATGAGAACACTTAATAGCAAAATAAGATAAATTATAATCTTACTTTATCCCTAAAGTGCCTTTTCAATGTAAATCTATCCTAATTCGATCGTAAATCCTAATAAAGCTTACCCCTCTCTATTCACGTTCACGCCAAAGTTAGTAGTTAAAAAGACACGAGATAAAGAAGAAAAAGATGGTAATCAAGGAGGAAGAGAATCAAAAGCTCTAATGATGTGGGGAGGTTATGATCAAAGCCAGGTGTTTTTCCACCTTATGTAAAAAGAAAGAAAGAGACCAAAACGATACGGCCTAAGCTTTCAACAAAGAAACGAAAAGAAACACATTGAGCTTTCTTGTAATCTTTTGTCGCCCACTTTCTCATAAGTATGCTTCTTCAAATGGATGGATCACCTCTTTCTTGGAAATCAACCATTTGATATCATGTAGGTTTAACATGGGCCGGCCAAGACCTGAAGCCATTTTTTTTTTTTTTTTTTTTTTTTGGCCTAGATGAAAATGGGCTTGTTTTGAGTTTGGGCTTTGACCAGGGCTGAGATTTTAGAGCTTGAACGAAAAGTTAGGGGTGAATCATGTAATGCAAATTTTTATATAGCATATAAGAGTCATGCTAGCTAGACGGCAACTTGGCTTATTTCCCCCCTTAATGAACATCCACCTCTATTAGAGACAGAGGGATATATGGCTTTGAATATTGACAAGTAGAGTTGTAAACGGGTCGATTCCGGTTTAGTTCCATGGTGGATCCGGAACCAAAACCATTAAGGAGAAGGTGAAACCGGATTCGGATCCAGAACCATTTTGGAACCGATTTTTTAGCTCCAGAACAGGAATCAGAACCATATATAGGACGGGACTGAATCCAGATTCGGATTTAGGTAGAGAATGATATTAAAAAAATATGATTTTTATGAGAGATTTTCAAAAATTGAGGTAATATGTCGGGTTTCAGGTCCACGGGTCCGAACCAAGGTAGAACCAGACCCGAACCCATTTACTTATCGGGGCCTAAATAAGGACCCAGACCCCCTTTTTAGCGAGTCGGAACTTCCGGATAATCGGAAAATCGGATACCCATTTACATCCCTATTGATAAGAATTACGTAGAATATAATTCGATCAAATAATTTTAGCTCTTAATACATAATGTTTTTAAGTTTAACAATTATACATCATCTCAAATATATTGTTATAAACAATAATGACGTATACTGCTATACCACTTCAAGGAGAGCATGAGTTGATCAGATTCTCCTCTCCCCACACACACACGCAACCAACCCCATACACGCACCTCTATTTATGAAAAATATCAAACTTATGTTCAATCAAAATAAACGTTTAGATAAAAGAAAATTTAAAGCGGTTGTTAGCAATCTCCCTCAAGACCCTTTTTTTCCACAATGGCCCCACAAGGCCTATATCCAGGTCCATTCCTAAGCTTACCCCACATGCAAATCTCCACCCAACATGTGCCTCTTGATCGATTGGATCTTAATAAATAGGGTAATGGGGTCAAATCACCATTGAATCGGGCCTACCATTTGATTGAAGGTCTGAATCCATCCCTATGCATGAAGACATCACTGCAAAAGCATATTGAAGAAGACATCAATGGGTCAAATCATCATTGAATTGGATGCATGAAGACATCCAAACATAGGCAATTTGATAGATTTGGATCATTGTTAGAAGATCGGACGGCTGGAATAGTCTAGCCTAATTAAGACGGTTAACCATGCTCACGCATACTGTAAATGTGTGCGGGTTGGACCCACCGAAAGATGATCCCTCGAGTGGATCCACACGTGCGCATGTTGAGGTGGGCCACACCGAGCGTTGACTCTTATGTCTACGCCACGCCTGATCGAGCGCCAGGCATGCATGCCACCTGATGGCTCCACGTGTAAGCATGAGAATGGCCCACTGTTACCAAGGAAAATCATGCATCCGTCCAAATGGGCTGGCTCACTGCCAGAGCCTCAGAGCCAGGACCTCTCTGTCTCTGTCTCAGTCGTCTAGAAGCGGCACGAACCCTATGAAGTTTGAAGTGTCTGACCCAAGACTGCAAGAGAGAGTTATTACTTATTAGGGATAGGTTTAGCTTTCTTTATCAACCTGACTGTTCGTCAGAAGAACTAAATCGAGATAAGAAATAAAGCAGAGTTATGAAAGAAAGAGTAGGACCCGCTTTTATTATGCAGCAGAATCCTACATTATCTTTCCACCCTCCCTTACTGTCGCCTATGCATGAATGATGGCATGGCATCTTATGTTCTTGACCCATTGCCTCATCTTGACATGACAGCGACGTATAATTATGTGCATCACGCGCGCAGACGTTGGCCACCAAGTATGGTCACAATGCTGCATCCTTCTCCATCAATAAGATGCCTCTACCATTCTTTCTTTCTTTCCCATACCTTGGCAAATCCATGTTAAGGACCCCCACTCGCGGAAAGTAAAACTAGCACATGTAAGGAGAGAGAATACGCACCATATAATAATGAAGAGAACTTACACATGTGAGATGTGGGAGAGACTAAGGTCAATCCGTGATTATTTTGAAGAGAGGTGAGGTTGCCAACTAACTAACCATCTAACCCCGCCAAGTTAGTTAGGACACACTTGTGTGTATGATCTGTCAATTTGTTCGTCTTGATAAGTGGACTTTTACTTCTTGCACTCAAAATGCAAAAAAAAAAAGAATCTTAAAGAAAAAGATTTTCCATAAAATAAATAAAGATCTAGCTCATTTTTACTTTTTTTTCCCATGATGGGTACGGCGTGTAAAAGTGATTACATGATCCTCGTTTGTTTTTTCCCCATGGAAAATCAATCCCACAAACATGACATGCCCTTAATTGCATAATTTTTCATATGAGGATTTTAATTTAAAGAGTTCTAGCTTATATAATATTTTATTTTATTTTAACACGTTGATCAATATTCTAATGTGAGACAAAGCTTAAACTGAATATAGGCCACTCAAGCATAGCTGAAAAGAAGGCGTTTTCATAAATGATGATGATCAATCTAATGTGGAAATCATACCAGTTGAAGTAAAACTTTAGCCACTAGTGATTTGTTGGAGTGTAATATGAATGCTTGTCACAAATATTGACCCCAAGAAGCAATCAAATTTAGAGTTTTCCTCCAAATATTGTTAGGAAATGTTAGAGTTCCGTTTAGATATTATTAGGAAATGTTATCAAATTAAATTAGATTTTAAATAATTGAATACTAAAAGCTAAAAGATAGATATATGTTATCAGCAAAATGATTTTCTATAATAGCTTTTTGATATTTTATACTAAAAATCCACACTAGTTTTCTTGCTGATTTATGATTTATCTAATGCTTTGAGTGTAAGTGAATGTTCACCTATGAGCATATAATACTCCACTTCTTACATGGAGTCCAACTCATGAGATTTAATTAAATGCTTATTTATAAGTGTTCGGCTAAAATACAATATAAGGTCTTTTTATGAATAAGATAGAGAAAAATATCAGCCACAGCCCACGAATAATATCATCCTATGCCCTAATTTAATAATCATAAAATTAGTGGTAATTATATTATGAGTTTCTTTGAGACCGGATAAAAATTTAGTCAGAGTGGAATTGGTGATGGGAAATGCATGTATCTCTGAAATCAAGCCGAGAGATGGTGGGTGGGGATGATGTGTGTTAAGTTAAAGGATGGGCATGACATGTACATACATGCATGGGTAACAAGGGCAGTTATTATAGTGTTGAAAAGAATTGATGATGATGATGGGCGAAACGAAATGAGAAGGGCAAGTGTGAGAGAAGCAATGATGGCAGCGATTGAAAATGATGGGGTTGAGTTTGGCAGGTGTCCCGCTCCCCACCCAGCATTAGACTCCTATGGCTGCTTTCATGTCCCCCTGAAATTGCTTCCCCTGTTTTCTTCTGTCCCCCAACTGAAGCCCTACCAATAAATGCCTTCCAAACCTGACATCAAAACTCTTCTCAAATTGCCCATATGCCATTCTGATTCTACCCTTCACATGGTCAATCTGACACTAGTCTGACTCTAATTTTAGTTTTAAAAAAAAAATTTAAGAGCTAATTTACAGAATGTCTGATTCATAAAAATGACATTCATTTTTTTTTAGCAATTTCAATGGTAGTAGTACCCCACTAATGTGTTCATGCACAACTCCTTCACTCCCTAACACATGCAGAGAGAGAGAGAGAGAGAGAGAGTTAGTGGAGTTATGGATTATTTTCTCTTATGACCATTGATCTACTTTCTGTTTATGTTTAGTTGATCACCCATTATAAAGCAGAGATAGTAAAACATAGACTTGGATCCAGCTGTGGCCAATGATCTACGTCATTATCTATGCAACCCATGTGTAAAACATCCTTGATTAGCTGAACTTGATATCATCATGCCTAATAAGAATTCACTTATCATGTATTTGCCTTTTTTTTTTTTTTTTTTTCTCCCTTCTATTAATGGACCCCTTCTTATGTGGATTTTGCAACTGGAACTATAGAAGCATACTTCGGTGAAGAAATTTAGTCTTTTAACCGACCAAAAATAGAAAGCTACACAAAGAATTATCTTCTTTGAATGATTAGAAGAAATTTTGTCTATCATGTCTTGTCAAATTGGTGGGCCATAAACTGAGAATAAACCAAATAAATTATCTTAATTGTTACAGCAAGCTTTAGACATGTTTAAATGGACTTTAATTGCTATTGAAGACAATTGGCAAACAAGTAATGATTATTACTCAGGAACGTGAGTTCAAATGCCCTGTGAGTCTCACTTTTGCCTCCGGTGGTGGTGAAGAGGACCTGCAACTCTATCATGGGGCCCACTAATTTAAAATGAACATTTCCCCCTTTAATGGGATACGAGTTTCATTTTAACAGGAGTTGGTCTCACAGTAAGATTGAATATATGATTTGTTATAATACGAGTACAATCTCTTACATTATTAGTCATATATATTAATTAATAATATTATTAACTATGTGTTTAATTTTATGGTGGAACAAACTCCTATTGAGATAAAAATTAAGGAGACCAAATTAAAAGATAAGGCGTTCATTTTGAATGGCTAGGATTCGCATTCAGTAGGCCCAAGGTAGAATTACAATTCTTTAACTCAAAGGAAGCACGAGTGAGACACTAGAGGATCTGAGTACGGGTGTAACGGTTCGGTTAACCGGTCAATTTAAGAAAACCGTTAACTGAACTGTAACCGCGGTTTTCTGTCTTTTAAAACCATAACTGTAACCGTACCCACAAAAATAGTGAAAAACTGTAACCGCGGTTAACTGTATTAAACGATTCCATTACGGTTAATAACCGTGGAATGCCTTCTTCGTATAAGGAGATAAATGTGAATGATTGAAAGTAAAACGACACATAAGGAGCAATTGAGTAAGGTAAGAAATATTTCATTAAACCCCCTTATTTTTTCTTTTATTTGTAAATGGTACGGTTACCAAACCGTATGATACGGTTCGGTTCGGTTAATAACCATAAATTATTACGTAAAACCGTAACCAAACCGAACCAGGCGGTTTTTTGATTTCATTAACCGTAACCGTAATCGAACCGTGTAATACGGTTATTAACAGCGGTTCGTTTCATTTAGACGGTTTTTCAGTTTTTTTTTACATCCCTAGATTTGAACGCTAAAACCTCCAACAACGAGTTTCCAACCATAACTCATTTCTTGGGTCACACATACAAATTGACAGTCCTAATCAATTTGTGTTTGCCTTGATTGGATGGTGGTTAAAAGGATCTAAGCCCTTGTAAGTGTATAATTGGATGAACTATTAGGGTTTATCTATGTACAAAAAATACATAGAAATCCATAGTCAAGTGGAGCTTCATTGGAGGATGATGAAATAGGTGAGAGTGAAGGATATGACATGAGAGGTGAAAGATATATGGAAGCATGCACACATGATTTCGCCTTTTCAAGGATTTGAATTACTAAAGTAATGGAAGGTTTGATGTTTATTTCTCATCTTCTCTTAATTCAAATTCTATTAAATAAAAGGTCATTTGATTGTTAGTTTTGGATATTCACCTCTAATTATTCATTTTTAATCACTTATCATAATAGAAAGTGCTGAAATTCTCAATAACTGAATTACATGAAACAGAGTGTTGAAATTCCCAATAACTGAATTACATGATACAGACAAGCCCTAAATAAAAAGATTCCTAGTTATACAGCTAGCTATATTAGTTGTAAATTAGTTACAACACTAATATCACTTACTATTTTAATTAACAAAACTTTGGTATAGAATTTGAAAGTTCTTGTATTGAGCGAAATTTGCCATGCTAGTAGACATGTTAGCATGTTGGTGGGATCCACTAACCTTAAAAATAAAGGGTACGTGCGTCAGTAAATTGTTTTTGAAAAGGATTGTATCAGAACTTCTCAGATGATTTTAATTCTAACATTAGGCTGAAAGTCCATGATTTGATGGTCAAAAAGATAACCTGATTGCCACTTTCGGACTTCTTCCCCTAGTGCATCCCTTGAGCTTAGTGGAACTCCATCGTATAGGGCTTATTCATTGAAAATTTGAGCTGTTGAAAATTAAACTCTCAACTCTGAACATGTATCCAAATACAAGGGTATATTCATTTACTAGAATTCAAAGAATTCATATATGGGGAATTCCTAAATTCCCAAACTAGGTGAAATTCGTGAATGCTCATTTGGATTTGAGCATTCAGGAATCCCACCAAAATGCATAGAGGGTGGAATTTATAAATGCTATGGAATTTCTGAATTCTCAAAGGCCATTTAAGACGACAAGAAACAAGGAATTTCGAAATACCAGGGGTCCCAAAAACCCCAACCACTAGAATTCCTTGACTATGTGATTCATAATGTGATAAATGTATATAATTAATAATGCATAAGATTGTGTTGATTCTGGCTTTTATAGATGCCCAGGCTCAAACAGGTATATATATGAAGCCTTGACAAAGGCATTACTTAGGATGTGCAGGGCAGTACAAGAACGACGGGATCGAAAATCCGCTCTTCATACCATGTAAGATACTATAAGCCAACTTAAAAATTTAACCTCATAGGTGGAAGGCCCAAACAAATATATACATGAAGCCTTACCAAATGCATTACGGGTGGTACATTGTGCGTCCCACATACTGCCACTTGGTACCAAGTTACAACCAAGGTTGTGACTTTTATGGGCCAGTAGCCAAAAAAAAGGCCTTGGGCATCATGGCATTTTTGTAACACTGTAGTAAGACTCCTTACTTAAAATAAACATGACTTTTTATACAAGTATTAGCGACGGAATCCCATGATTAATGATTATAGAATATGGAGTAGTTGGTATGAGTATAACTCCTCACTTATTTATGCATTTCCTAAACTGAATTCCTTTCGGCCAAGGAATCATTCCAATTCTGTAAGGAATCCAGACTAAGTCGTGCCTGGTGGATTTTGGGCCGTTCATCCAATAGGCCATGAATGGATTTGCCACACAGGCCTAGTGGTTTCAAGTAACATTGCTATTTTAACAGCTTGATTGGATGATTCTCCTCTTTTTTAATTAGACATGTGCGGTCCGCACATCATCAGGATTATTTAAATAAAGATAGAAAGAGTGGAGTCTACCAATATATATATGGACTTACTGTGGGACCCACAAGGGGGCAAGGCTGCGAGATAATGGAGCCCGACATCAATTAGGAGCCGTCAGATGATTCTTCTTTCTATGTTTTTTAAGGCTCAATTCGTGTGATGGCTTTGAAGTGTTAATTTTCATATGATTTAATTCACTTTTAGGGCATGTTTGTTTGGGAGAGACGAGAGAATTTCTTTACAGGAGAATTTGAGAAATCAAAATGTTGCCCTCAAAAATATAATTTTAAATGCTCAATCCCATTTGGAATGCTAGAAATATTGAGATTTACAAGGTTAAAAGTGTCTTTTCATGTGGTTTGAAAATTCTAAGTTCTTGCATCAAAAAGAGAATATGGAATGCAGAAGGACAAGATTTCACGTCATCTCAGAAATTCCCAACAAGCCCGATTCCTTGTTAAAAGTTCCTATAACCAAACAAGCCCTTACCAGGTCAATGCATTTAGGTAGATTATGATTTTTTTTAATGAGGCATTGGCATCGAGAAATCATGAGTTGAAGGAGTTCTTTTCCTCTGATCTCATCTCCCAATAGGAGTTGATCCCATAGTATAATTTATATTTTTAGAAAAAAAAATTGGTAATACAATCTTATGCATTACTTATAAAATCTATTTTTTTTTTTTTATCGAATGATCAATCCAATGATAGAACCAACTTCTATTAAGGTAAATTAAATAATACCCCATATTCTAAATATTTTTCATTTAGTTAAGACAGTGATTATTTTGAACGTATTGGATTTACAATTAATTTGTCCACTATCAAATTATCTTAAGTCAAAATGTCAGAGTAGTTGGACTCATGTGAAAGGGTATAAGTTGACCATGGCAATCCTTTGTTAAAAATCATAAAAAAAGAAAAGAAAAGAAAAAAGAACACAGAAGAAGAATGAACAGCTCCCAATTATAGACAAAAACATCATTTTCATTTACATACAGGGAGACATATGATTAATTTATAGACAAAAGCATCAACCTCTTGTGAAACAGTCAAACAATAAGGTCAATTCTTCTAAAAAAAAAAAAAAAACAAAAAGAAAGGTCAATCTTTATTTTGAAACCGGAATGAACGATGAGTAGGTCGGGTGGAGCTGGGTCCAACTAAGTTTTGATTGTCCATTCAACTATCTGATAAATAAAAATAATAATAAATATTTTTTTTTTTTGAACATTTTAAAAATAATTGATGATAGATTCAACAAGTTCAAGACAAACCTTAACCATTAATGGATCAACGGCAGATTCACCTCAATCTCATGATATCAATAGAGATTATCCCTTATCCTCACCTTGAAAGTCTGCTACTTGATCAGTGGGCCACACTAGTGCCAAAGAATTTATTTTGTAGACTAAATAATAAAAAATTTTTTTAATAGGAATACTCACTTGAATTTTTTTCGAAATCCAACGTCACATCAACGCCTACATATTGCTTAATTAGAATAGGGGTGGAGTGTAACCATACTACCATGTCATCCACATTACGAGTACAAGGCGTGAGGGGCAAGCCCACAAAAATAATGTATTGGGTTTTATAGTGCAAATGTATTAGATAATGTGATATTTGGCACCTGATGAGATGATCTACCAATCTCACTATCCACATAGATTAAGATTATCATCCATCTTGGTGGGCCACACAGGAAGGGGTGGCCAGGTTAAAAAGGTGAGACAAATCTCGGCCGTCCATACGTGCTCAGAGAGTAAATTCGGCGGGGTAGCGCTTACAAAAAGCCAAGATATCTGAAGTCTAAAAATACAGACAGGAGACAGGAGCGATTTTCGTTTCCTTGTTTGTATCTGGTAGTTTGGGGTTTTGGGGGTTTAGCTCTTATCGCTCGGCCGTTTCCAGCTCTCCTCTTCAAAATGGAAGGCACTTAGCTGTTTGTTTCCTCCTTTCTCTGTAACTCTCTCCAAATCTCTCCGGCTTGATTTTCCAGCTTTCTCAGAACTCGCGTAGGTACTCCAAGAATCTCACAAACAATTGTGTCGTTTTTTGCATTTTTAGGCTTTGATTTGAGAGTAAAAATCACTGAAATCCGAAGCTATTTTCTTCTGTTTCGTTTTTCTGCATTTTTTTTCGACATCATAATCTCTGCATCTTCTTTTTTTTTTTTGCGTGTTCTTCATGTTTACAGGATTAATGTCGTAATCTTTTCTCTGTTTTGTTTTATGTTTGTATTGGTGGAATTCTCATTCATCTTGATCATTGTATATGATAGATAGATGTTTGTTTATATAGTGGATCTTCACTCGGCTTTTTGGTTTGATAGTAAAATCAATGAAATCTGCTGCTGCTGCTTCATTTCCTTTTTGTGTTGTGTGTTTCCTCATCATAATCTCTGCATCTTGTTAAAGTTTTGTTCATGTTTTCTAGATTAATGTGGCATTTATCTGTGTTCATATGAGGTTGATGTCGGTCGTATTATCCTTAATCTTGACATGGAATAATGTTAATTTTTTTTTTTTCCTTTGGATCTTCTAATATATCACAGCCAAACCCGCTGGGATTGCAATTCCTTTGCTTTTATTTTTCGCAACTTTGATTTTTGCATTTTTTTTTCTGATTCTTGTTTTTTTTTTTTTTCAACTAATTTACGCTGTAGACGGATTCATTTCAATTCTCTTACTCTATTTTTCATTTAAGATTCACATCATTGAAGTTTTGTTCGATTATGTTCTTCAGTGCTCCATCTGTTCTGTTAATCTTTTCATGGTTATAGCGAATTTTTTTTCTTCTAATAATTACAATATGTCAAGCAATCATCATCGTCATGTTTGGTGTTGTGACAAAATTTTACGCCGCATTTTTGTCAATCGTAACGTAACCCTCCTACTTTATTCGAGATTGGGACTGGGCAGTAAAAAAAAAAAAAAAAACTAACTATCCTACTTTACCCGAGATTATGACTGGGCAGTAAAAAAAAAAAAAAAAAAAACCTGTCAGGAGTTTACAATATGGCACACAATATCTTCTTTTATTATCCATTGTAAAGTGGGATGAATAGGATGCATATTTTATAGGAAGCCTTGTCAACGTCCCTTGCATTTGGTCCTAATTAAATACAGGAAATTATGGTTTGAGGCAGAAAGAGAACGGTGCTCTTGGTTTTCTGCTAACCCCAAATGCTTAGCCGAATGAAGCACCAATAGCATGACAGGCACTTGTAATATGCAGTTGACCGATCAAAACAACACACACATGTACATACATATTTATGAGTTCATCTAAAAGGGTTTCTTAAATCTTTGTATTGTTATTGTTATTTGTGGTTTCATGTTCATTTTAGGTTTAGCACCAAAATTCCTCACTTATTCGTAGCCCTCACATTTCATTCATTTAAGGTGTTCCCTTGTTCTGTTTGATTGCTCAGTTGTTTCGGGTTAATATAATCAGCGTTTAATTGTATGCCCTCTATATTTTTATTGGTTTCTTGCTAATCTGAGTTTCACTGCAGCCACTTTCTCTCTTCCCTCTTCCTTAAATTTACATGCATTTCAATTTGACACAGTACAACTGTTATTCATGATTGGATTTAATTAAAAAAAAAAAATCTGCCTTTTAAATCTATGGTGATAATCTTTCGGTTGGGATAATTTATAATCTAACCCTAATTCACTACTTATACTCCTTATGACCCGCATGCATCTAGATAGGCCCCACAAGATGCGGTTCACTTGCGAAAACTGAATCTAGATTTGTAGAGTTACACATGGGGAAATTATCACCTTAGAGAAAGAGAGAGGACAGGAAGTTGTCGGTGCGAGGGAGTTGGCTTGATCAAGGTGGCCCCACATGGGTGTCTCTACACATGACCATTCTCAAAGGAAGACTCAAATCTCACCTTGGTGGTGGGAGATGGTGGGGGTTCACATCATGAGCATGAAGGGGTAGCATCGATCAAGGTGGGCCCAATATGAAGGTTTCTGTATGCGACCGGTCCTTACTGGATGTTTCACTCCTAAGAAAGAAATTATTTTTATCTGGAGTAAATTGACAAGATCCATTGGAAGTTCGGCAACGGTTGTTTTATTTTTAATTTCTTTGAATCTCTGAAAATTTCTTTTTATAATTTCTCGTTTTGATATGACTGAAATCTGCTCCCATTTTTATTATAAGTGACTTTTTATTTTTTTAGTATCTCTAAAGTTTTCTTATTAATTTTAGGTCAATATGATTATATGACTAAAAACCCCTTGGTATTTTGTTCTCCTATCTTTTGATATGTTAGACCTTTGTAGTTTCATTTGTCATTTCCTGTTTAATTAATCACACTGAGACTTACAACACTTTCAATCAGCATATTTGATTTGAGTTTCTATCTGTGAAACATGCCGTGATTTCGTGCTTATAGTGCGCTACGGCAGACGGAAGGGCGTGCTAGCGCACCCTTACAACATAGGGGCCAGAACAAGCTCCGAAAACTCCTGTGCGCTCCTGCGCAGAACCTCCCACAGCATTGCCCGAACCCTGGCCTTGATCTCCCTTTTCTTTGCTGCCCTTGTGCCCTACCGGGACTTAAGCCTGCCCTCCATCCCTCAAACAAAGGCCCTGGCCCACTACTACTAGGCCCTGCTCCTCCCAAGTCCCAATATGATTCTTTCAGCCGTAGCCGGCTTTTTCCGTATGTGCTATATCTTTATTTTTCGTTCTTTCTTGAACCAGCTGCAGATCCTGGTCTTTTTTGTTGGACATTGTGATACCAGCCCAAGAGGGGTCTGCCTCAAATGAGAAATGCTACATGTCCCGGGCTTTTGTCCCGGGACAAGGAGACTTTCTCTGGCCTCAAATTGGATTTTGAATCATGGGGCAAATTCAGCCCATGGGTCATCATGTGGCTCAACTGGCTCATCAGTCTCAATTATATAATTCTGAAACAATTGGTTATTTAGAAGTCTTGTTTTGTTAATAATTTGATTTGTTAGATCAATCGGCTCATCCATCTCAATTATATAATTCTTAAAAATTGGTTATTGTGTGAATCTGACATGATTTGGAGAATTGCTTATCTCTTTACTATAGGGGTGTAGTCCAATTTTTAGTCTAGGCATATTTAGCCATACAGTTGAAGTGCAACTTATGTGCATCCAAGGGTTGAGTATATAAAAGAGTGTAATCCCATTAATTCTCAATAACTTTATTGTGATTCTGTGAAAGTCTGGTGACAAATTTGAGACGCCTGTGCCATGTGCACTCAATCTTAGGTTTAGAATCCTAGATCATATTGGCTAAGGATTCAACCTTCATTACAAATTCATCTCCATTCTTCATGAAAATTTGGCATAAGTTTTTAAGGCCCTTTATTTTTGTGCCTAGGTAGATAAGCATAGCCAGTAGCTGCCAATTCTCCATCACCTTGTTTGAGTCATAGATTATTTATTTTATTTCTCCTCTGAACTCTTATTTAGGATAAAGTTTGCAGTAAACATTCCTCATCTCTGGTCTTCTGCTGTATTCTATGATTTACACATTGAATATGTAGAACCATTGATAGTCTGAATCATTGTTGAATTTGAGCATCCAAAAGGTTAAGTTGAGCTTTCATATGTTTTTGTTTTTAGTGGTGGCCTAATTGTTTCTTAAGAATTTTCCTTTTTTAAAACCTTTTTTTTTCACTCCTTGGTGCTTTTTTTTTTTTTGGGTTTGGGGGTGGGGGGGTGGGGTGGGGTGGGGTGAAGCAACTGATGAAATTCCGGTTACTTTGGATTCAACCTAACCCCATCTGAAATTCCAGTACTTCACAATGTGTTCTTATGTAAACATGCATATTACCTTAATTGTCTGTTTAGTCATGCCTTCTATGAAGATTCTTGCATCAACATGCTGCATTGAAAATTAAATTAAAGGCATCATATTGACCAATTAGTTTTTGTGAAAATACATTAAAGACATCTTTTTCAGAGGAGTCATAGAGGTACACATCCACATGTAGGCACATGTGATTCAATGTGCCTTTGTAAATTGAGATTTTGTAATGCTTTTGATACATGCCCTTTTTTCTTTTTCTTCTTCTAAATGCTATCTTGACGTGCTTTCCTTATACTATTTTTCTTGCTAATTAGTAGCTGGACTAATGATAAAATGCTTAAGAAAACTCTTGAGAATATTTAGCAATGTACCATAAAGATCAGGATATGATTTTTTGCCATGTATATCACAGATAATTTAACTTGGTTTTGGTTTTGCAGCAGGTTAAAAGAGAATTTAGAAGTATCTGAAATCTAATGTCTCCACCACTCACTGTTAGAGATCAAGGGGAGGAGAGCAATGTTTCCTTGGTGGCTTCTTCTGCCTCTGCAAACAGTACATGCCAGAGCAGTCCAGGATTGAAAGAGCATAACTACATGGGTCTATCTGATTGTTCCTCAGCTGAGAGCTATGTAATCTCAAACTTGTCCAAGGAAAAGGACACCAATCTGAATTTGATGGCGACAGAGCTGCGGCTTGGGCTTCCAGGATCCCAATCTCCTGATAGGGATCCTGAGATAAGCATGTCGAGCTCGGAACTTGCTGAGAAGCCTTTTTTTCCTTTACTTTCTGTAAAAGGATGGCTTCTTCTCAACATTGCCAAAGACGGTTGTATCTGGCAACAAAAGGGTTTTCTCAGATGCTATGGATGGGTTCTCTGAGTTGAAAAGTTCTGCATATGGAGATGGAAATTGGACGTTTCCAACAACTGGATCTGAGAAGGAAACTGCTAAGGTACAAGGGAAAATTTCTGCGAACCTGGGAGTAAATGCAATTTTATCATCTAGGTCATTGCCAAAATCAGCTGCAAAACCCGTTTCTATCAAAGAGCAACCTGTGGCTTCATCTACCCTGCTCAAAGAAATGATGTCCTCAAAAGTATTACAGGACGGGCCTCACACTTTGAACAACACCAATCATGATCAGATGCCTACCAACAACAATGGAAATGCACCCGCTGCCAAGTAAAGATGGATTTTTGGATCTAAATAGAAAACCCATTGTCTTGTTGTTACATTGTATGAACCCATGCTAAAAGCAGGTGATTTTCCATTCATGACAGGGCGCAGCTTGTTGGTTGGCCACCTGTAAGATCATTTAGGAAGAACACCTTGGCGACCACCTCAAAAAACAATGATGAGGTGGATGGAAAACCGGGTTCAGTTCTGTTTGTCAAGGTCAGCATGGATGGTGCTCCGTACTTGAGGAAGGTAGACCTGAAAACTTACTGTAATTATCTCGAGCTCTGTTCTGCTCTTGAGAAAATGTTCAGCTGCTTTACTATAGGTGAGTTATTTTGTACTTCGGAGTCTGTCTTCTTAAATTATTCAAATATGAGAATCTAGCCATGGAGGGATTGTAGGTCCTCTTGCACCAAGACGTGTGTTTGGCTGTGTTTATGGATTCAGATGCTCAAAAAAAAAAAAAAAAAAAATCCAGATTGGAAGGCGATGGGCATTTTATATTTATCCTTTTCAAATTGTTGATTTCCCCCTTAATTGTCCATTCTTAGTCCTCATGTAGCCGACACCAACATAGTTAGGACAAGGCTTTGATGATGATGATGATGATGTCCACTCTTTTAGTCCAAAGGTTCATGAAGTGGATGGTTAAGACTTTCAATATGGGACATTGTATGTGCGATGTCACTCATGTCCTGATGTGTCAAACTGTGTAGTTCCTCTTGATGATGTGGTTTATACTGAGTTGTGCATTACTATTCCATGGTCATTCATTGAGGAGCACACCCCCTATTTTTAAATGGTCCAGTTACTCAGGGGGGTATGGATTTTTTAATGAATAAATAAAAAATAAAGTGGTGTCTTGGCATCGGCGTCGGTCCAATTACTTCTCTTTGCTTATTATTTCAGGTCAATATGGCTCCCATGGAGCCCCAGGGAGGGATATACTGAGTGAGAGCAAACTGAAGGATCTTCTACATGGGTCAGAGTACGTGCTCACCTATGAGGATAAAGATGGCGACTGGATGCTTGTTGGAGATGTTCCTTGGGAGTAAGCTTTGTGCATGTTTTTTCTGCCATTTCTGTTATTTCATCTGAATACAAAGCCCTAATTAATAATATCCTCTGCCTTTAGGGCAAGATTGTATGCATCTGACTTTCTTGTAAATTCTTGGAGATGCCAACTCATTTTGAATTTCCTGCCGCTGCCTCATTCTAATATTGCTGATATCTGTTCATCCAAAAAAGGGAGCTTCTGATTGAATATGTGGAACTTCTTTGTGTACTAATTCTCCAATCGTCTCCAACCCCAAAGATGTCTTTGGCATCCAGGGGTCACAGACCGACCATAGACCTTGTTCAATAAGTGGAATGCATTAGCTGTCCGCTCTCTGGTTGTGCAGTAAGGTGAGAAGGGCAATCACTGATTCTTAAAACTAGCATTCTTAAGACCAAAGAGTCAGGCGGAAAATGGGGAAGAGCTCCCCGTTCCTAGTTTTCATGTAGCTGAATCCTCTTGTTCCCACAAATTATGGCACCATAAATCTTGGGCAATTCACTGGAAGAAACTTCTTTCTCAACTTTTGCCATCATCTTCTCATGTTCTTTATCCAATTAAGAAAGCATCCTACCACACCAGTTCATTCCCCCTGAAAGTTTCATTTTGACCCGGTTGACTCTCTTCTTCTTCTCTCATACTCATAAGGAAATCTACTTAATCAGTTAACAACATCATAGGCTCTTAAGTTGCCCATGGAATTCGATATTTAAATTCGTGCTCCTAGTCCTAGATTCCTTTGACCACGCTACAACAACTAGAATCTAGTTGCTCAATTGAATTGCCCTTCATGAAATCCTCCCTAACCAAATTGAGATACACTTAGAACACTGCGCCGCCCACAAAAATCCCTGGCCCTATACAGAAACTGTCCTGATAATCTCATCAAAAGCGTCGGTTCAGTCACTTTAAATGATGCACCTTCACAGTTCATTTCATAAAGCATTTTATTCCCTAAAATGCATCAATATTCTCTTGTATCGAGTGTATTTTCTTATCAAGTGGAAATATTTGAGTTTCTTTCATTATAGTTTAGTGTCAGGTACATCACTCCCATAGGGATTTAGGGAATACCAGGGTTCATGCCCTTCTCAGCCCATTGGAAATCATTGATGCCAGCCATTATGGAGGCCAAAAAAATATTGAGAGAGAGAGAGAGAGGAGGCTTACTAAATTTCATTTCATGAATTTATTTCTTATTTGATGGGAAAATCTATTATTTTCTGGGTGCATTTCAGGTTCATTGGATGATTTACCTGACCATGATGATTTTAAGCAGCTATTGCGTGATCATTATTGTTTCTCTCTGTTTATTTGTTAGTTTGTAGGTAAAAAAAATTAATATTAAGTCTACCTAAATTGTTAATATTTCTTCTTATATATTTCTGTTATTATATTTTCATTTATTTAAGAGTCATGTATTAGTGTACAAAAGTGTCCCCATGTCTCCATTCTTTACATAGCCATGCTGCTAATTGGAACTTGGCACATATTCCACATATCCAGGTACATTGAGCTGTGTTATTGAATATCAATTAGCTTTCTCATGAGGAATGATAAAAATTCTCTTGTTAGTAGTACTATGATGAAGGTTCAAATATCTAATAGGAGTTTCTAAGCAATAAAAGGTTTTCTTTTCACCGTTCTTCTATACAATTATTGCTATGTAAAATTCAAAACCTGCTATTTGAGTTGTTTGCAAGATGTTTATTTTCAGTCAGAATTATGCAAAGTTCTCTGTTAATATTTTTTTTCATCCACCAAAGTTCATTTATCATGAAAAATGTTAAGGCCTATTTTTCTATCATTTTAACTCCTGTATGTTTATGTGCCAGGATGTTTATTGATTCATGTAGAAGGTTGAGGATCATGAAGAGCTCAGACGCCATTGGTCTAGGTGATCTCCTTGTCTATTTTGATATCCTTCTCTGTTAATAATTGGTAAAAATGTAGTTACAGCTACTGATACCGGTGTCTGTGGTACTAGGCTCATGTCTAACATAGTCACATGTCACTTAGGCTCTTGTGCCTCAAAGCAGCCTGCATCCTTGCATTTGCATGTTGCTAAGATTCTCCTAAATGGTCAGATTAGTGTTGGATGAGTTCAGATTCTGACACAACACAGATTTAGAAACTTTTTGTTCAGAAATCTGAAGATGACACAACGTTTTCAGTAGAAATGTTCTATATTACATAAAAGCCATTTTGTACTCCCATAGTCCCATTGTAGCAGCCACAATTTTCCAACCCACTAGGTCAAGAAGGATTCTGCACAAGTCAACTCAAGCTGTCACACTGGGTTACTAGATCATGTTAAGCTCAGATTGACGAATCATGGTCTACCTGTCTGGTTGATACGCAACTTGGCTTGACTTGTCCTTGTTTGGCTGACATGAGAAAATCGACTTAAGGGCATTTTCATCATGTTGAGAGTTGAGACATCCAATGAGAACTGTAAATGAGCCTCACATCAGCAAAATGATAGAATTTAAAATATACCCAAATAACAGCTAAACAGTGAAATCACATTTCATAGAATTTATACTTGTTCTTTCAGTTTTGTTTGATTGTTAGTGAAAAGTTTTACATATGTTTTTATGTATTTCACTTGATAGAATTGTTTAAAAATTATAATTGAAGCACTTAAAAATATTTAATTTATTGACCTGCCTGGCCTGCTGTTGTCCTTCGGTTTGGCTGAATCTGGTCAACCCACTGGGTTGGTAAACTATGGTAGAAGCAGTCACTGTAATCCGGTTTAATTCTAAGAAGAAAAACTTAAAATGATTGTTGAGTACCGTTGACTTCCAAAACTTTTAACTATTGAGGCATTCAGTGGACACTACCAGTTGCTGGTGTTCATGCATTTTAAAGTTTCGTTCCAGTCTTCCAAACAACCCATGCTGAAAATCGACTTTTTGTGATGAATTGTCGCCTCCAAGACTATGGTTATCCGTGTACTTTCTGCCATCCGTTCTATTGTCCACTAGATAAAAATGAGAATGAAAGAAAAATATTATATAGGTATTTTAGGTTGTGAGTAGCTTGTTTGTTCCCTAAGACATGCCTATCTTTGAACTGCAGCACCAAGGGCCATGGAGAAATGCAGGAATCGGAACTAGCTGCTGTTTGAACAAGATAATTGCTATCTAGATATTGTGTAGCCAACGGAATGGACTCTAGCAATGGTTTAAAGCATTAGAACATTGATTGAGATGGGAATCCAAGCATGTGAAGAGATTGCAGTCAAGTAAAACCTTGCAAAGAAAGAAAGGGTGGGGTGCAGATCATGGTTAGATGTTCTATCTTTATTTTACAGCCTCCTATCTTATATGTTTGTTTTTAAGTTTGGTGCCTACTTAAGACGAGTGGAGGCTTTTTAAATTATTTTAAAGTGTTTGATGATTTCATGCTCCTGTAAGGATATTAAACTGTAAAGTGGTTTGCTTGTGGACTTACTTGGTGGTGAGTATTTTAGCAAGCATGGTGGGGTCTCAAAACCTCATCCTGTTCTTTCTGGTTTCTTAGTATAGTCTGTAGGAATTGATTGCATGACCAATCAATGAATGCAAGGTACGCGTGGGCCTGTCTTGTCCATATTTGGTTGGACATGGGCTAGCCTTTTTAACCATATGGGATGGCCCCGGCCTCATGTGTCAAATAATTAATGGGCTGGGGTTGGATGTGTTTACAGGAAGCTTAAACCAATAGCCTAGCAATGGACCATATGATTCGCTAATGAAACTGGGCTTGGAGCCATGTAAGGTCCATTGGCTGAATCTTGGTTTGAATATTGACCGTTTGGATTGAACAGTGTGTGATTGACTTCTTACATCTCATCTGGCAGTGAATGTCATTCGTGCACGGGTGGTTCTGGTTTCTCTCTATTTTGATCTTGAGTAGTGCTACCTGGACAAAATTACATCTTTATAGAGAGAACACAAAACACGGATTGGATTCAATGGGAATCCTACAATGGTAGGTGGGACATTGACAACCCATTGTAGACGTTAGGTTTGAGCTCAATCCATTCTGTGGCTAACGAGGGGCATGTTACTATTGGCAACCACAGCCGGATGATTGCACAATCTGCTAGGCACTGCTGCATATGGACCGGGCTCTGAAAAATAATATTAAGTGGATGATCTTGAACATTGTTTTGCTGCTGCTGTTAGAAATGGATGGAACATTGATAAACCCATGTGTGAATGCTGGATATATATAACCTCGGCTTGGCTCATTTATCAAGGTCTTGTTGACAGGATAAAAAGAGAGCCCTCTCAAGCTGGTTAAAAAGGGGCCTCCAATGGGCCCAGCTTATTTAAATTTGCATTAGGTTACCTGTTGGTACTGATTCTTTTTGCACCAATCACTACCCTTTTCTTTTTATTTGTTGAGCTTCTGTGACGTATTGGGACCAATAGGAGATTGGTGCTGATCAAAAGAGGCATTGCCGAGGCACAGATGTAACCCATTTGAGGGGTAGTCGAGGGCAGGTGCTGATCCTGTAATCAGTTTAGGACGATAGCATTGAGTCCATCTCATTTGTTGGTACAGGTGATGGCAATGTTCATACAGGCACTCTGCTTGCCTTTTTCTCTTCCCATCTCATCTTCGCATTTGGAATTCAATATTCTATTAGCTTTTCTATTTTTTGCTATGTCGGCCCACTTGTCAGGAGTGAATGGATACTACCCATCTAGAGACGTAGGGTTTGGTCCCTCTTGGCAATATCCCATCAGCAGTTGGGAGTTGGGTTTTTTCATTTCTTGCAATGGTTACTTGATCTTTACTATCAGAAGGGCATTTAAAGCTTCTGTTCTGTATCGCTATCATCATTTCACATCATTATCACTATATATTATATAATAGTGGGAGCAATATCTTTACATCATTGTTAACAGTTTCCAGTTGATAATAATTTCTAGGTGATATCTGGTGTTGCCACATTTGATACACAGTTTTTAAGTTCTATCGGATAATTCTATTGATACAATTTCCTGATTATCCAATTGACTCGAGTTGAAATACTTAAAACGATTGGCTAGACCCATAATGGGGGGGGGGGGGAGGAAGGGGGGTGGAGATGCAATTTGGGTGGGCCAATCCTGCACCACATGGCCTGATCAGACCAAAAGTTAGATTTAGGTTGGGCTTACACATAAATTTTGAAACCCATATGGATTTCTGGTCGGGCTCGGGTTTGGTTTCCAGCTTCATGTCATCGAATAAAAGACTCTCAAGTACCAGATCTATCTACATATCTACATAGGATGTACACTTTGCCATAAAGGAGGTATATACATTTCCCACAGGCCAAAGAAAATTAGGATGACTGACACTTCTTGACACTTGAGTCAACCTGGCTCAAAATTGCACTAGGGTAGCGAATTTACAAACCAGGTTAGGTATGTGTTCGGCTTTCGTTTGTGCCAGGTTTGGGTTTACCTACATACAATTCAAGTTGCATTCTTCTTTAGCCAATACCTGATCTGACCAAGTTGTATTTCAAAAAATCTATACATTTCGATCGGATTGGGGCCGTAGATCAGCTTATCATATGTATCAGTGTGATACCTTTTTAATTGAAAAGTAATAGGATGTATGGGCCAGTATGAGTCTGTATCAGTCCCTATAGGCCATTATTTGAGTACAGTGCCAGTATGAGTCTGTATCAGTCCCTATAGGCCATTATTTGAGAACAGTGTAAATTGTGTATCACACTGAATTGGATATCTACTGATATTTAAAGCCGTGGTTTAAACTAGCTAGGATTGTTCATGGGCTGGATCTTGCCGGAACAGACTTCTCCAAGCCCATTCTGTTCTATAGTTGATCCTAATAATCAGACACAAGGATCTTTTGCAAAATATGTAGCACATATGTTGGGCCAGGCCTATGTTGTGGCTTGAAGCATAAATAGGCACAGGCCAACCCTATTTAACTATCGAATCTGAGAGTAGCCACAACTCAATGATGGGCTAAAACTACATCCTAATTCCAGCCCACTGAGGAATTGGTTCGGTCCGGGGACCATTCAACACACCAAGTTTGAACATGATGAAGTTACAAAATAGGTTATCTACAATCCATGATGTATGTAGATTGACAAGCACATTTCGATAACTTGATTATGGCAATTAATTGACCTCTCTGCAGGGGGTGCCGAGCACCAGTGCATCGTTGGGTTGAATGCTTGTCTGAGCCTATAGCATTCAAGTGGACCCCACAATAGAGGTTCTCACCTGCTCAAAGTGGCATACAGACTACCAGAAAAAACTGGTTTGACCAAACTGGACATTAGCGCAATTATGTGCACTGCTGAGGCTGGTCTGACTGGTCTAAATTTTTGCCTAATCCTTATCTAGGATGAGACCTTTCATCTCCCTCTTAACCCCAATAATAGGCAAGCTTTTAAGTAGTACTTATAAGCTATGTAATGAACAGTATGCAGTTTTCTGTTGTTGCTCAGCTAGTCAGAGACATATAGCATATGGGGCTATGGGTTCAAAATTCGAATCCCTCATTTTAAAAAGAAAACAAAAGGGGGTTAAATTTAGAGCCAGTTTCTTTTAGGAACATCGAGTGGTTGAGACGACAAGTAGAAATGACAAACTCTTTAGGTAGATGTATGACATGATGATGATTCATCAATCCTTTGAGGATTTCTCTTATGGTGATTTTGAGTGGACCAAATAAGGTCTACCACGTAACCGAAGGCAACCTGGTTATGATCCAAGATGCCGTCGTGAACTGCCTGAACCGCTCAGAGAAAAATCTCCCATTTACCAATGAAAAGAAGTTCATTTTTCAATTCTTGTCCAAATTGGTACTCAACTTCATGCACATACATGGGTATGGATTCTCTCAACTCATTGAAGCTATCACATCACCAGGAAGATGACAATGTTGTATGAATCTACCTGGACCATAATCAGGTATGGACCTCGATGTGGCCTGTCAAGCTCACTTGGGAGCACCACCCATTTCAGTTTCAGGTGGGATGGAAAAGCCTCGACTCGAAATTAACTTAAAAGATAAGAACCTCAGCTTCTTGATTGACCATGGTTAGAGATTTACCAGGCCGTAAAAGTTAACTCTGTAAACTTATGGTGATCAATCAAACCTCCATATAAGATCAAAGTTGAACTGGTACCTAGACAGAAAGATAGATGACTGTGGACCCCACGATAGGCTGATACTTTCAAGTTTCAACCTTGTCATGATCATCACATCATCATCACTATTGTTATTTTTATTCTTATCTATTAGATGAGATAATGACGCCTTAACTTTATTTGGCAAGTGTTTGCCTATGGAAAGTTGTCATAGTTCCTATTCATTGACCACGATTTGTCCTCCTCCTTATTTTATAATCCCCATTACACTGAAATCAAATCTTTCAAGGATATTATCAAAGTTCAGAGGTCTCTCTTGAATGATAGGCATCACATGTTTTCGAGGCCTGTGGAGCCTACATCAGAGCTTCAGTCTCTCTCTCTCTCTCTCTCTCTCTCTCTCTCTCTCTCTCATACATAGTTGTTAGCAACTGTATTTGTCATTATTATTATAGTTGATGGCATCTCTCTCTTGTATTAATAAGTTTTAGGAATGGTAGCAGTTTTTATTAGTTTATGGTCTCTCTTTCTTCACACAATTATGTTTGGTTAGGCACTTGGCAGTTAAGGCATGTGGCCTGATAATGCCAATTACATCTCAACCACCCCTCGGAAGAAAGAAGAAGTCCCATTTTCAATATCTTCAGTTATTCCTAAAATCACTTAGGAATCATTCATTCCCTTGTAACCATGTGACCTTACCTACCCCAAATGACAGGTTCAACCAATATGCCCATAACCAATGGCTAATCACATTAGATGATTAGGATTATTATTTACTCTCCATCGCCTCATGTTTTGGACAATAGCCACATCACAAGTTGAGGAATGTCTTGGAATATTTTTACCAAATCTCACTAACCCTATACCTTAAAACCTATCTCACAATTTTCAACTACCTAGATTGGAAGACTTGAGCATTTGATGATTCATTATATAGTGAATGTGCAGAGCACACATCAAAACTACTACAGTGTTCTCTTCTTCTTTTCTTTTTTTGTTTACTAAATTTTGTTTTTTTATTTTTAAAAATGATTGTCATTAAAAAAAAATGATTATAAAGCATCGGAAAAAAGAGCTTTAGTAGCAGGGGTTTTTCTGCAGCTAAAAATCACATTTTGCGGCAGAAATGTTTTTCCAAGCGGTGGTTCTTTCTGCCGCTAAAAGTCATTTTTTAATAGTGTTTAGAGGTTGAAAAGATTGGACTTGCCTTTTTAATCCAAAACGCTCGAAAGCATGTTCTCATATAATGACACTAACCAAATCCTATTCTTAACGAAGAGGAGTCTATCCTTACATATTATTGATCATATAATTACTTTATTATTTATAATTTTTAATCATATGTTTTACATGAGATTAATTTTATGTTGAGACCGATTAGAACATAGGGTAATTACTGATTAGAGGTTTGATTTTTGAAAAGGTGGGGTCCCTATCATAGCAATAGACCTGCCACCCACAATATTGTAGAGGAGTGCGTGCATCTCAGCTAGGAGTTGAAAGATAAGGCATAGGGATCCCTCCCATATGGGGTGCTCAATGATTTCATGTGCTATGCAGGGATTAAAAAATGTCTCTTATTGGGATATCCCCAATAATGATATCTTATATAGGCCAAGTGATTGATCCTCTTAACATATGAACATGGCATTTTTTCTATTTCTTGTCCACTTGTTATGGAAGCCATCGGTCAAACAGGCGGGTGGTAGGGTCTAGTCCTGCTACTATTATTTTAAGTAGCAGGGTCACAAACCTAATCTTGAGAACATTATTTTTTTCATGGTCCTTGTACTATCCCATTGAGTATACATCAACAAAGGCAGATGCATGTGTCCAATGTGAGTAGAAAAGATTATTTCTACATTATTGCATACATGGACCATGGTACTATTAAACAGGAGAAATGGTCAAGTTCAAACTTATTGGACTAGAGTAGCACTCCAACCCACTTAATTTGTGGGTCCAGTGTAACCACCTTGGTGGATTTTGGTTGGATGATAGGACTGAAATGATCATCATGTTAGTCACATATGGTCTAAATTCAACTGACCCAACTATCAAAACTACTTTATGAAAGATGTATAGAAATGAAAGGTTGGATTAAATTGTTCTAACCATCTTATCTGGGGTACCTCTTACCAGATGGCTATGATCATCAATCAAATGAATTTTAACTCTTTGACCATAAACAATTCATACAAACCTCATTTTATCCAATCATTAATGCAGATTAATTTATATAACTGATCCCCTTTCCTTGAGGTCAGGTGGTTTGGAATTCTATTGTAGTCAAACAGTTTCAATTTGGCAATTTTTCCTACCAATCTCTCTTCATAAATTTCATTACCTTTGCAATTTTGCTCCATAAGAAGACAAGTATTAGATGGTAGACAGGCCTGAGAGTGCCGGGTGGCCCCCCTCTAATCACAGGGCCTGGGCACGTGATGTGATTGTGTTGGCTCCCCACTTTGTATTATTGACCATAAAAAACAAGAAGCTAAGATATTTAAATTAGAATAATTATATAATAAAGAGTTAAAGGACCTCTTTTGTTGGAAGCTTCTTTATTGCAAAGACAGATCTATCATACTCTCTCTCTCTCTCTCTCTCTCTCTCTCTCTCTCTCTCTCTCTCTCATATATATATATATATATATATATAAAGAAGAATCTTAGATAAGTTTAAACAAAACCATCTACTATTTGATATTCTTAACTACAGTCAATCTCCACAGTAAATCCTTGGAATTAGGCTATGATAGTTTAAACTGTAAAAAGAATATCATGGTAGTTAGCAATCTAGAGACAAGATAGTTATTTGGGATTTTGATTTAAGTTATTCTAATGTTAATTTTCTTAGAATAATATTAATTATATCTGATAATCATGATGAAAAATAAATTGGTAAGGTGGTTGATCAATGCGGTCAAGGTGCAGGCAATTGTATGTTATTTGTAAATAATAATACGAAGAGGCACTTACATGCAAAATATCCCTTCTGTTTCATTGTTCAATAAAGAAGCTTACCCGAATTATTAAATCCTTTCATGTGAAAATGTGCACATGGAATTGAATTTCTAAGAATTTATGGTAAACTGGTTCATAGAAAGGATTATTAAAGTAAATTAGAAGTAAAAATCTCCTAAAGGCACCATGGCGCGAGGCCTTTTGTTTCTGGTCATTTCATATGGTACATTTACGCTAAGCAAGCGTGGCAAAATCTGACCCAACGTGCTAACTCACCCTTGTCTGACGCTTATCTAACCCATATAACACAACCAACATCATATGCGGGTCGGTCACGAATAAGGTTAACTTTGCCTGTCTTTTCTCAGAAAAAAAATCTCAAACCAGAAAGAAATCTTGACATTGCCTTCGCAAATTTCGTTTCCATTTGAGAAAGGAAACGTGAAAATTGAACATAAACTAGATGGAGAAAAGAGACTAGGGTTTGGTTGGGGTTTAAAGTCCAATGTAGAGAAGCACTTAATTAAGAAGTGTTGTGACAATGGGCTGCGCTGTATATGCCTGTAGAGGGTACTCTAGTCATGACCCCTATTGGATCTCCACCTTGTTCGATCATAACGGTTGAATGTGCTACATTCATGGCTATGGTCCCTTTAAACCTCTACGTTACCTCATCGGCTCCTCCTCTTCTTCTTTGATTATACATCCGACCCAAAATTTTGATGTGAAAATGATTTATAGGGCCATTTTCAGACCAAAGTTCTCATACCTCTCTAAGGTGTGTGATGGTTATACATATCATACCTCAAAAAGAGGCAATAGCAAGAGTTTTACCCTAGAGATGTTATGGTATCAAACTCTATCATCGCATTCTATTTTCTGCAATTCTTGTGGGACTTGTATTTTTAATCCCAAGACATGAAGGGCCTTTTTCTTTTTTGCGAGAGAATGCTTAGGAATTAAATATATAATAATTTATAGTGAAATGTTCTTTATCAAATGATTATTAAAGACGTGAAGTGTGAATGACATGAGGTGAGAGGTAAAGAGATATGATAGCTATAGCGATGTGACGTCGACTTTTTTATCTATTGAATTACTAGGGTGATGGATGAGTATTTATTTTTTATCTTCTGTTGATTTATTTTGCATTAAAAGAGAGGCATTGACCATTTGATCATATTTTTTGTATATTCACCTTGAATCTTCTTTTTTTAACATTTTATGGCACGCATTCCAATGTATCCAATTCCAATTTATTTAAAGCAAGCACTTAGTTTCATATCACACTTCAAACCTCATATCTCAAAAAATCATTCAAGATTTTAATGACCCACTAAACCCACGACGCTTGGTTCAATATTTTAAATAATCATAGATTTTGTGATATAAGAAAAGTTTATATCTACATTCTGAACGTTTTAACAACGTTTACAAGTGAAAATGCGTTTGTAACCTAATATGATAGCATGGAGTTTCTATTCAAACTAGGTTCAACGTGAGAGATTATTTGATGGTCATTTACCTCTTTTCAGTTTTCATCTTTATTTTCTTTTAGCAACTAAACATAGAAATCCAATTTTATGCAAACAAAGAGTCAGGAGGCTGCCTTTTTAAAAGGAGAACCATTGTAACATATAGGAATGTAAATGGATCCCTGATTCTCCAATTATTCGAATGTTTCGATCCGTTAAAAATTAGGTTTGAGTCCTTATTTAGGCCTTGATAAATAAATGGGTCTCAGTCCGGTTCAACTTTAGTTCGGACCATATTAGCTTAATTTTTGAAAATCTCATTTTAAAATTATATATTTTTTTAATATAATTCTCTACCCAAACCCTTCTTATATATGATTTTGATCCTAATCCAAAGCCAATAAATCAATTTCAAAATAGTTCCGAGTTCGAATCCAATTCCACCATTTACCCGAACCCGCGTTTAAAAGCTACTAACATAAATTTGCCAGAGCCAATTCCATCTCAGATTAAGAAATTAATGGAAAGGAATGTTTCTATTGTCTTCTGACCTCACTATTCAGCTGTTTGTGTCCACCTATGGAATCTGCTGTTCTAAACAGCCACGTGTCAGTAGGGCCCGCAGTCACCACGCGGCTTGTCTCATGGATTTGGGAGGAAACCGAGAAGGCCGGTAAGAAAAGCATCATAACCGGCTACCAAGGCACTGATATTTACGTTCTGACTTGCATTAAATGCATCTCGAGGACCGAGCAAAGTGTCGATCTGGTTAAATACTTTAGTGCCACATCGGATGGGAAGTGACCGGCTTGGCAAGTAAACCAGTCTCAGACCCCAAGAAAACAGAGTCAAACCGCGACGGAGAAAGAATCAAAATATCAAATCATTTAGACATTGAAAAGGCCACTAACGTAACTTCACTATTACATCAAAAACGATACTCTTACCTTCAGGACTCATGAGCATCCAAATAGTGGGGCCTTTTTGTTTTTTTTTTTTTTTTTTTTTTTTTTTTGTGCTCTTAATTTAACCCAGCAGCCCAGCTATGGGGCTGGGACGGGTGGGCCCAAGTGTGGGTGCGGTTGCACCGGAAAATCGCGGTGTGCTTTCAAAACCTTAACAAAAATTTTAAGCACGATTACAAAAATTCAGTAATTTTATTTTATTCAAACCCAAAATTCACATGAAATTCTCAATTTGCCACAAAAATCAAATTGTCTTCAAAGGATCCGCACCACTCAAAAAAAACCTTTGAGTCAGCCGTAAGACTGAGAGGCAGCGGAAATACTTTTCAATATTCCCCCTCGACCCACTATTGAACCCGGCCGGCGCACCTTTGGCGACACGCATTTTTTTTCTTTTTTTTTTTTGCGCCGAGTCGTTCCTCAGAGAACTCACGACCGGTAGCAGACTTTGGGTAAGTTGATGGCAGCCCTCTTTTCAATAGATGAGCCCTCGAGTGAGAGAAGTAGACCACGACAGATATATTAAAACCCTTTGATGAGTAAATGTGGCATGATTAAGGTTCACACTTGGGCAATCAGGAGAGAACTGCTGCCACATCATTCTCCAAAAGAGTGAGTCATTAAACACGCATTTGTTCACAGTAAAATACATGGGTAGAGGATAGATGGAACTTAAATGAACTCTATTAAAGAGGTCAAAGGCTTAAGGTGAGTAGAGAAGGAAGTAAAGTGAAGAAGCCAGATGGGACATTGACTTTAATAAGTGTTGAATTATCCATTTTTCATATTTCCATGATTTACTTTTCATTTATAGAGATTAGTTTGTTTACATGTGAAAAGGAATAAAGATAGGTGGATTTCAAATTATAAAACACGAAATGATAAGGTATAGTTAGATACCTTTTTTATGGCTAGATTTTTAAAATGCTTGTGGAGAAAATGACATTTGAAAATGCATTGGAAAGATGCTCTCACATCATGTCTAAAAAAAATCCACATATCAAATTCTTGTCAAAAATTATAATAAAAAACATGTCCTAAACCTCACTCTCAAATATTATATAAGTCTCCAACCATCAAAGAACAATCATTGATTAATCACTTGGAGTTCGGATTCAACTAGGCTTTATCTAATGGTAATCGTGAGTGGACCTATTATGGTCCGCTACGCCACCACGGGTAGCCTGTCTCTGTCCATAGTGATTGATTGACTCATTATCATCGTCGATAAAACCCTTCAGAGGATCCCAATTCCAATCACTTGGCCTGACCCTGTGTCCATGGTGATTGATTTACTTACTATCACCGTCGGTAAAACCCTTCATAGGATCCCAACTCTAATCACTTGGTGTGCCTATAAAGTAAAAAGCCTAACACCAATTAATGAGTATATATCGTCAATTACTGCACCTTTGTTTGATGAAAAAAGTATGTATTTTCAATGAAAAAAAAATCACAATTCCAACATTTTCAAGATTGTTAGTATTTGTTTTGGAAAATTTGATTTCCGCCGGTGGACATGTACATGGGGTGGGGTCCACAGTTTTAAGTCCCACCACAAATATCAAGAATGATTAAATCACTGCTTGGTCATTATTAAACAATTACAGCTAGAGTTGACGTCCGTCACAGTTCCCAAGGAGTGTAGACGTCATCAGAGCGGAGGCATTCATTCCTAACGGCGTTACTAACGCCCCCACACCCCACGGCCACGTGAGAGTAGGAATTATTACCGGTTACCTGTTACCACTGCACCCACCGTCATATCAGGCTGTTCCGTAACGCTCTTCGGGAAGGTACCGTCCAATTCCAATCAGTAAAACTTTGGTGGGGCCCACATCTGCCCTTGAAAAAGGACTTGTCCTGGGCCCACTTGTTGGGGTTGTTTAGTAATAGAGAAGGTGAAGACATTGATTGAGATTATGATTGAGATTGAGAGACAACTGACTAAACGATGGCTCTTTGCCTCTGAAATTGACCATAGAAGGGAATGGGAGGGGTTACGTTTTATGTGCTGCAGGTTAGTGGTCACTGTGCCCAAACAATTTCTGGTGAGTTGAGTGTGAGTGATTTTGAATTTTGGGGGTGTGAGTGACTGTGGAATTGTGATGTTGATTCGGTAGGGACTCACATATCTACACCATTGCTGTCATGTGACCCACCAAAGAAAAATTCCTTTTTTGGGTGTCATATAAGTTGGTCCCTGCTAGGGCAAGTGGAGCTAAGGCCCACTTTCAATGGTCCAATACAATCTTGTCATATATCTTTCTGTTAGGGCACCTTTGGGCAACAACAAATCTGTGGAAAAAATAGGAACTTTCAATCTAGGCTTCCGAGTGAGTTGTGGGGTTGCCAAGTGAGCAACTTTTCATCTATTTTAAATAGGAATTTGAATTGTGCTGGATGTTTAATAAAAAAAAATAAAATAATCTGGATGTATGATTTAATCAATTTTAGAATAGTTTTATCTTTTTTTAAAATACAACTAGGAGGCAACCTTTTCAAATAATATAGATTTTCTTTGGAGTTTTGTTTAACAAGTTTGTTCTTGTAACTTTTTAAATATGAGTTTGGATCCCTTTCTGTGAATTGGATGTATGGAATTCCATCACGGGTCCACAAATGAAAATCTAAACCGTAAGAATTTGAATGACAATTCCTACAATAGCATATCCTCAAATTTCACTTTAAAATTCAATAGTAGTGCAAACCATAAGATCATTTGGGCTTGATCAATGAAATTTTATGGAGCAGAAGTTGGGCCAGTATTTCATGGAGGCTCTTCCTTGTGATTTATGGGGCTTTTCTTGTGATGAGAGTTAAATCATCTACATAGTGTGTCTTCTCATATCAGTATTCTCACCAAGACATGCTATTTTGGTCAAGACGCACTCCTTTTTAACAATTTTAAAAATCTTATTTGTTTATTTTGTTTCTGTTATAAAATTGACAGGCACATCTCACTAAGGTGGGATGTTCTCATTTGCTCTGTCACATGTTTTTTTTTTTTTTTTTTTTTATCTACTATGTGGTTACTATGTATTCATTAGCCCTGACTCGATCTCATGGAGTGCTCAAAAACAAAATATTGAATCTCCATAGAATCCAAATACCGTAGATTAGCCATTGCAATTGGTGACATATTGTGGATTCATTTACTTAATCAATAACTCAAAAATGTAGCATTCGGCTCCTTCAATGCTTTGGTGTGATGATATGAGTACAAAAAGCATCCAAATAGATTATCATTATGTCCAAGGAAAAAAGTGCGTTGTCGGCATTTGAATGTTAGTTTCATCCCCTCTAAAGAATAGGTTGATAATGTGTTTATCAATGGCATCAATGTACTATTATTTTCCAGGAAGGGTGCAGAAGAGTTTTTTTTTTTTTTTTTTTCATGGGTTTCATTTTTGGTTGTTGGATGCAATGGGATTTTGCAGAAAATCCCTACTTCTATGGAATTTTTCTACGCCAAAAGAGAATATCCATGTCTGTTCCTCCTCCCTCCGACTTCCATTTCCATAGAAGTCTCCTCTTCTACTGTATGACACAAACAAGCTCAGCCTAAATGACTCAGTGCTCCATGTTTTTGTCATCTTGGGGACAAGCTGCCCTCATAAATGAACAACTTAGAATTAGGAGCATATGGGTTCCACCAAAATTCTCTCAACCAAAGATTCCTCAGTCGCTCATCCCAATCTCTCAATCAATGATTCTTTAATCAACTCATCCTAATCTCTCAATCAATGATTCCTCAATCAAACATGTAATTGGTCATATTCTATTTTGTTGAAACAGTATAGCTCTTAAATGTACAAACATATATGTAAAACTAATTATAGATACCAAAGAAAATCCTCCATCACCAATGATGGCGAAGTTCATGTTTCAACCACTCTATTTCCTCTCATACGGCTGACATCCATAACAAAACACAACAATATCATTGAAAGCCACAATAGATGAATAGAGACAAAAACCACCACATTACACTTTAGAAAACAAAGGACAAAGATGGCCTATATGATTAAATTTTGTTGTTTTCATCAAACATCAAAGTATAATAAAGTACAAACCCACAATTTCAAAGCTGAGGGGCAAAGATACTGATCTTTAAAATAATTCCATCAGTGAACATAGAATTAGTAATCACAATCTCTCTTGATTAACCAACCATCCACAAGTTGTTGATCACACCACCATGGGATGATGAATATCATGATTTTCAATTGTGCATTAAAGGGACCATTTTGAGTTTAGATTATTAGTGTCTTTTGATCTTTGGAGCCGGACCCAACACATGTCCCCTTATTGGACACGAATTGGACATCTAGAAGAATGCAAGGACTTACACAATGACACCCAACTGTAGGCCTAAGGAAATACCGGTGAGCCACAGATAGACCTTTCAGGCACCCATCCAATTTTAACATCCTCCACAGGGTTCTCAATTTTGGGCATTGATAGGCCATTGAGAGACATTATAAACATGCAAATGATTTCTTTCTTCCAGGTGGATCGATCTCATAGGCCAGGCCAGGCAAGACAATTACTAAAATTGATTGAATTCAATTTGTCTTTCTAGATGTTACATGATGGCTATATTAGGTTCAATGGTCTGGGTCCACATGAATGGATTCATTTCAAATCTCAAAACGTTGGTAGTTAATGTTCTATTTCTTTTCTAGAACTAATTTGAAATTTTGAGAAAAAAGATGGCTTTTGCAAATGGCAAGGCACAATCTATCACATTATGTAAAAAACGAAAAAAAAAAAAAATCCTAACATCTCAAATTCTTGTTAGAGATTTTAATAAAGAAACATATCCGAACTTTCTAGCTTTGTTTCGTATGGTTGTTGGTTTCTTTCCTTTTCTTGTGGATTGGTATGGAGGGTTTTTGACCTTTTTTTTCTTTCTTTGTCTTTCTCATATAGTGCTAAAAACATTTCAAAATTTTAAAGGTAGGACCCATTATTGATCCATCAAATATTTCCGTACCCATAGGCATCCTTTTAGTTGGGCCTCATAAGTGGTAATATGGTACCAACCAAAGGACATCATGATAGCTGTTATTATTTCACAAAATAAAAGGGAACAGATAACCTGGAAACTTGTTCTTTCATTTTTAGAAGAGTACATCATTAAGAGGAGAAAGCATTAGGAATTTTGTTCCAGTTCAGGGTCCAGTTGCAATTATGCCTAGACTTTATTGTAAATAATTATAATGCAGCTCCAGAGGACTACTTCCCACGGCCAGGAAAGAGACTATAGCAGACATCATTGCTGTCTCTTCAATTTCTGTTTACTGAACTTGAATTCGACCAAATTCAATTCAAGCCATTGAAGGCTGAGCTGCGCTACTCTGCCGATCTGAGCAAGATGTACCAATATAGTTATTCATTTCTTACCAAGTTGTTGTTGCAAATTGGACATTTTGGAAGTCCATTCATTTACAGTAAAGATGTAGAGAAATATTGTAACAATCCCATTCATTTATCTACTCAGCTTGTTCATTTGCTGGAATTTCAGGAATTTCTGTCCAGAGAATTTCTGAATTTCTAGACGTGGTGGAATTTCTGAATGTCCAAAGGTCAAAAGAGACCTTTCATGTGGCTGGAATCCAGAAATATTAGTGAAGAAACAGGGAATTTGGAAATCCCAGAAGACAGCATGTCACAGGTGAATTCCTGACAGAAATTCCACTAAAGAAACAGGGCCTAAGTGTTTGGCCATATTTCATCAAGGGCATCCGTTTGGAGGAGTTTCTCACAGTAATTTCATCTATCAAGCATGTTAAATCCTCTATTACATACGTGACATTTCAACCACCTAATCTCGTGGATTGTCACTTTTGGCTTATATAGATTTCTCACCATTCCAGCTTCCAAAATGATGGGGGTACTTAAGCATTTGTGAATCCACAATATGTGGGAAATTGAATACCAACATAGGACTTAACATAGAATCCCTTTCATGGAAATTGAACACCATATATAGTATGGATGTACTTAGGTCTATCTGGATAGCTTGGATACCTTAAACATAGACTTAACATACAAATTCAAGTATAGATATTGTAGGCGACGGCAAAAGATACCGAGCCATTAAAAAGGTGAGGCAAAGGATATAAAGCGGTGATGTAGGTGCAACCTTAACTTTTCTAGGATTTTATTTCCCCATCTTCCTTTATTCAATTTCCATTAAAGAAGATGTTATTTGATCGGTAGTGGATATCCACCTATGTTTAGGGCACGTTTGGTAACAAAATTTGCGGGGAAAAGATTATATATTTCCACTATTGTATGCTCTATCCAAGTTTAGCAGCTACAAATCATCGCTGATTTTTTACGAAGAAAATCTGCGATTGATATGATTTTGGGATCCGATCTTCCCCTATCGGATATGCAAATCGTGCATGCAAAATGGGTGGATATAAAAGCCAAAATTCCACTTCCACTTCCTACCGTCTCGACTTCTCTCATAAACTCACATGTTGCTATGGTAGATAAGATGTTTGGAGAGATAAATTGATCAAACTAAAAATGAAAAGATAAGATGAAAATTCTCAAAATTTATTAAAATCTACTATCAGGATTCCAGTTTGAAATGATTTTAAGCTACGTAAGTGATAAACAACACATTTTATAGCACTTAAAAATTCACAAGTTGAAAAATATCCAGAAAAAAGAAGACCTATGAGTATAGACACCCTGAAAAAAGGCATACTGCCATTGCTATTAAAACATGGATTGATGAAATCCCCAGTGTTTCCACACATACAACCAAACATGGAATGCGAAGAATCATTAGCTATACAAATCATTGACAATAAATTTACTTCTCTCTTGGAAGAGAGGAATCATAAATCATGAAGATTCCTCTCCGGTTACCAAACGTGCCCTAAGGGTTTAGGTTCAAGTGATTAAGGTTTCTTAAACAAGAAAACCTAATACGTTATAGGATCCTATCCGTAGTGATTTTCTACAAATTAAATTTGAAAACTAAAATATAGCAGAACTTCATTTCGCCACATTTATACTGTCTCTTTTTTTTTTTTTTTTACAATGAACACAATATAAGAAATTAAATGATTAAAATTTTCTTCCCATTTTTTAATTCTTTTTTTTTCTATTAGGAAGAGGAAAACAAGGCCTCAAGATCTCAGATAGCCCCAGATGGTTTCAACTCTGGTAGAATGTTTTGACTTTGGAGCAGTGTGGTAAGACTATGGTTAAAAGTCCTATCCTCTATACCCATGTCAGTTTCAGGCCAAAGTCTGAGAACACTGTGGGAACAGTTCTGATCCCAACACAATTTCATCTAAATCGCAGTGCACACATACCATGGGAAGTGGTTTTTAGTGACACTAGCGTGGCACTTTGTCGACCTTGATAAGGAGAGGGGGATCTGATGGCGCGTGGCACTTTGATGACCTAGTTAAGTTAGGGAAACAGGGATCTGATTGGATGAACAACGTGAATAAGCTAATACATCAAGTCTACTACTTGTAGGACTAAACATAAAATGTTTGTTCAACAAAATTTGATTTTTAGCAATATTTTACAACATTAAAGACTGGTATGCTGGGTTCGGGGTCTATGGGTCAAACCTTATATGGAATTAGAACATGACCCATTTGTTAATTTTGGAACTGAAATTGGATTCCAAATCCAAACCCGTCTATGAATCGGAACTTAAAAAAGGTTTGAAATCCGATTTTTTTACGAGTTGAAAACCTTTGGAGAATCTACCCATTTACATCCCTAAAAATAGTGTTATGGATTTTGATGAATAAACTGTAATTGTATTAAAAAAAGGGTGTCCCTTTTTTGGCTGAATTATGAATATAAATCCTATAAGTAGAGTTGTCAAAGACTTTACCTACATTTGCTTGCAGCTAAGCTAATAAGGATGAGAGGGTCCGATTCCTGGTTTGAGTCGAATACAGACCCTAGATTTCAAGTCCAAACCTCCCATAAGAAATATAGGAGTCATCCCCTCAGCAATTAAGGGCTTATTTGGCATCGTTCTCGTGCTATTTTTAATTTTATACTCAAATCGGGTTGTGTTGAGATTGGGTTGTGCCAAGACTATACTCTCCAGATCTTGTTTAGCACTATTATATTAAATTATTCCGTTGAGAATATATTGTCCAGAACTTGTTTGGTAACATTATATAAGTTTTGCTCCAAAGAACGGAAGCAAGAGAATAATAGGATTTATAATGTGGGACCCACCTTTTATTATTTGCGACACTATTATTATCGTATATGGGACCCACTTGTAAAATTACAACTTGGTACTACCTTTAAAAATTAGAATACAGGGTCCATATTTTTAGGATTTACGATATGGGTCCACTTTATATGAATTATAACGTGGGGCCACCTTTTTGTGAATTTAAATATATGACCCACTTTTAGAAATTACAACATCGTAAACACCTTTAGAAATTAGAATATGAGCCCACATTAGTATGATTTACAATATGGGTCCACCTTTCGTGATCATGATCATCCCACATTTTAGCATGACAAAGTGGTGGCACGTTTGTTGTGATTGTGGACACATGACCCACTTTTAAAAATCACAATGTGGTGCCCACTTTTAGAAATGAGAATATGAGGACATGTTCATGGGATTTACAATGTGGGCCCACCTTTATAGGTTTTATAATGTGGAGGCATTTTTTGATTTATAATAAATACATGATCCACATTTAGAAATTACAAGTGGTACCCACCTTTAGAAATTAGAACATGAGGCCTTATAATGTGGTCCTACCATTATAAGAATCATAATATGGGTCCACATTTTGTGATTGTGACCATGTGATCCACCTTTAAGAATTATAAAGTGGGGTCACCTTCTTTGGGATTGTGAACATGGGACCTACCATTAGGATATGCGAGAGGATTTGAAATCGTTTTGAATGACCTATTTAAAATGTAAGATATATGAGTTAAGTAGGAACCAACAATGCCAGAAAGTTGTTTCTTAGAAAAAATAAATATTTTTTGTTCCAACTTTCTTATGCCATTGGGTTAAGATCTTGTGATTCCTTCCCGTGAGATCTAAATTGGAAACAATAATTTACACTAACCAAACATGTTTTTCGTAGTCTCATCTCGTGGCACGATGCCAAACATACTATAAAGGTCGAAGACCGGTTGAGATTAGAACCTTGTTGAAGACCTATTTTGTGTGTTGGGGGTGGGGGTGCTCTTTGTATTATTTTAAACACTTAATTCGTAAATACATTAGTATGCAAACATACCCATATATAAATACAAACATATATATATATATATTAAATTTAAGGAGTTCTTTGTAAAGAGTGTCTTGTGTGAGATACCATGTAAAACAATTGTTGGAGATACCTGAGGCCCCACAAATCATGGGAGAGGTGGTGATTGAGAGATGTAAGCGGAACCACTAGAGATATGAAATCCCAAGTCAATCTAATGATCATAATCCCTTGATCTGTAGCTCATAAGTTTAACATTTTTAAAATAGAAAAAAGTTCATATTAAACACAACGGTCGAATCCATATAGATTTGTGCAAACTCCATGAGATTTGTGACATTTAGGGGCTTTTAGATGGTCCATTTGGGATTATCATAGAGTGAGCCCCACTACGTATGCATAGCAATTGATGCCATTAAATTTATTTAGCTTGAGCTCGAAAGCCCATATAAAAGGGAGAAGGTAGTGTTAAATAGTTTGACAACAACAACGTATACATATAAAAAGAGGGTTGAGTCGAATAGAGTGATAGCCAGCCTAGGACTTTCTGTCACAACTAAGGTGATTTTAAACAATTATAATGTTAGCCAGCAACCGCACAAGAAAAGGCATTTTTTATATATAGATATAGATTAATGACTCATAGAGAAAAAAAAAAAAGATGAAAATAGTAAAAATAGATATAAAAAAGTGCATTTTATTTTAGAATTTGACCTAAGTACGTGTTCAAAATATAAATAGATAGGTAGCTGATCCTGACAATATATATATATATATATATATATAAATAGATATGTAGCTGATCCTAACAAAATATAAATAGAAAATGGAAGTAGTGAAAATAGACATGTAGCTAATCCTAACAAAATATAAAGAAGGAGAACCGGAAAATCTTTGAATTGAATTGGCTTGACGTCCAAAGTATGTCTTCATTCCATTAATTAGGATACCCAAACCCTAAGAGATTTAGAGCACAATTGTATAGCGTCCTCTCCAACTTTTTTTTCACCGTGTGCTGGAAAAAAATCCCCAACCCTTGAAATCATGAAAAACTCAGCTGATTTTTATGCTTTAACAGCCACACAAAAAATAAAAATATTTAATTGCAAAAAGATAAAACAAAACAAAACAAAAACAAATGAGGCAAAGTTTCATCACCTTTGGTATCAACCCCTGGTTCCCCCTTTTTCAGGAACCGAAGGTTGAGTCCACTTGTGCTATCACCTAAAGGCTACAGGAGTTTTACCCGACTTCTCTCTGGGCCCAGATGGAATAGTCAAGTCCAAAGGGTTGAAACCATCCGTTTGCAAAAGAAAAAAAGAAAGATATATTCCTGTGCATCAGTGAGGGACAAACTTAATGGGACCCACATAGGGACCCGCTGTTCATGAGACTTATAAGGGATGGGAAGAGACATCTTGGATAAGACCATATATTAAATTTGGGGTCAATCTCATGCCTCTAACCTCTTCACCGATGGCCCACAAATTTAATTAACTTTTATTAAAGGTAAAAATTCGACCCTTGATCCAACAATCCTATCCATTTTGATAGATGAAAATTAAATATATATAGTATATAGTGTACTTAAGAGGATTCTATATGTGTGAATAATTTGAATGTATTATAAAGTCAACTCTACAGTATTGTATTTCACTCACCGTAGGCATGCACATGAATATAATATATATATATATATATATATATATTTTGGTGCCAGCACATTTTGTCAAAACTCGTAACTGACATGACATATGAACCAAAACTGTTATAATCGATTAAAAACAAAACAAGCATGAAAAGCGTGAATGGAATTAAAGGCATCTTGATCTTTATCTACGTTACGAGTTACAAGAAAAAAATCGTCGCGGATTGCGAAAATTGCCGATATTGCAGCAGGTCGGTGCCGGTGCCACCATCTGCGTCGATATAGAGAAACTGAAACCGTTGACCTGTATCACCCTTTCATGCAACCGCCACGTGCCTGTAAACTGTAACCTCCCCATTCTCGACTCTCAAAATACACCAAAAAAAGTATTATATACATTACTTCACAAGAAAGCGTTACGTCTCACTTTCTGATAGATAGATGGGCTGGGCGTGTAGTATTATTAGTATTATCAGCCTCAGTCTGTAGAGAGAATAGAAGAGAGAGAGAGAGAGAGAGATTACGATCTTTTTAATTTAGATTGGCAGGCCTTTTGTAGCAGCAGCAGCAGCAGAGATCTTATCGGGGTTTTCAATATTAGAGTAGAGGGAAAACAACAGAGGGGAAAGGAGAAAAAGAGAAGTAGAATAAGAAACAGAGAAAGAAGGATTAGAGAGCAAAAAAGGATCTATCCTTTTCATCTAAACTCTCACTTTCTCTCCTTGTCGCTCTCCTCCTGAACCCTTTTTTTACCCACAAACCCAAAATCTTTACATGCTATTCTTCTCCTTCCTTCCCTTTTGTCCTCAAGTCGGAGAAAGATATCCACAACCCCCTCCAAAACTAGAGAGATAAAAAAGAAAAAGAAGTCTTCTCTTGGGTTTTTTTTTTTGAGTGGGTTAGTAGAGATATGGGTACGGGTTGGAGAAGGGCGTTTTGCACATCGATTCGTCGAGACCCAGAAACGACAGCAGCATCAGAAAAACAGCAGAGCCCGAGCCCAAGGAGCTGCTCCAGCTTGGGGCTTTTCTCCGGCGGGAGTAATCCGTCGACCCCAAGGCTCCGATGCCGGACGGAAGCCGTGAATCCTCCACCTCCGGCGGAGATTAGCCCCAGGCTTCAATGCAAGACCACCAAGAGCCCGAGGCTGTTTCAGGCCTCCAATCCATCTTCCCCAAAATCCCCTTCCCGATTCACCCTCGCCCTCTTCAAAACCAGCTTGCGCTTCTCAAGGGTATGATTCCTTTTTTTTTTTAAAGAAAAAAATAGTCTTCTTTGTTGTCGTTTTTGTTTATTTTTCTTTCTTTCGCTCCCTCCCTTCATCGTACGCAATTACGAGGGGGTTTCGATTGGAGAAATGATGAACAAAGTTTGAAATTTTGACTTTCTGTGGACGGTCTTTTGTTATTTTTTTTTTACAGAGCAGCTGCGGGATATGTATGCAGAGCATCAAGACAGGGCAGGGGACTGCCATTTTCACGGCCGAGTGCGCCCATTCATTCCACTTCCCATGTATAGCTGCTCACGTTAGAAAGGAAGGCAACTTCGTCTGTCCTGTCTGCAGCACCACCTGGAAAGATGCACCTCTCCTCGCCATCCACAAAAACCAGTCACAACAACAACAACAACTACCATCAGAGGAAGAGCTCATCATCAACAACCCAGACCCAGTAGTTAAGGAAATCAAAGGAGAGAAGAAACCCAGATCAGATTCGAAGTTGTATGATGATGACGAGCCGTTAATGTCACCCAAACGAAGCCCGTTCAACTTCAATCCCATACCAGAAGTAGATGATGAGAACGGAGGAGATGATGTTGTGGAATTCCAAGGCTTCTTTGCAAATCCATCCAAGCCGTCCAAAGGGGAAGCGACGTACAGCGTAGATTCAAAGAAGGTGGTGGAAACTGTTCTTCTTCCTGAGGCAGCAGTTGTCTCCATGGGCCGTAGCTACCAAGGTTTCGCAGTGGTGCTAAAGGTGAAAGCGCCACCCCCGGCGCGCGTTAGCACAGCCGCGGCGCCGCTCCTTGATCCGGCGCGCCGAGCCCCGATCGACCTCGTGACGGTGCTGGACGTCAGCGGGAGCATGACCGGCGCCAAGCTCCAGATGCTGAAACGCGCCATGCGGCTGGTGGTCGGGTCGCTCGGCTCATCCGACCGGCTCTCGATCGTCGCGTTCTCGGCTAGCGCGAAGCGGCTGATGCCGCTGACTCGGATGTCGGCTCACGGGCAGCGGTCGGCTCGGCGCATCATCGACCGGCTCGTGTGCGCGCAGGGCACGTGCGTCGGGGACGCGCTTCGAAAGGCGACCAAGGTTTTGGAAGATCGGCGCGAGCGGAATCCCGTAGCGAGCATCATGCTTCTATCCGACGGTCAGGATGAGAGGGTCTCGAGCAATGCAGGCAATCGCCGCCGTCCAGCCTCGCACGTGTCGTCTACGAGGTTCGCGCACCTAGAGATCCCCGTCCACGCGTTCGGTTTCGGGCAGCAGCAGCACTCGCACGTGCCGGCAGAGGACGCTTTCGCCAAGTGCGTTGGCGGCTTGCTGAGCGTGGTCGTGCAGGATCTGCGCCTGCAGCTGGGCTTCTCGTCCGGTTCTGCCCCTGCTGAGATCTCAGCCGTCTATTCTACCAACGGACGGCCATCGTTTATCGGAGCCGGCTCCATCCGGCTCGGCGATCTCTACGCCGAAGAGGAGAGAGATCTGGTCGTGGAGGTGAGAGTGCCTCCATCTGCTATTGGGGCCCACCACGTGATGTCTGTGAGATGCTCGTATCGGGATCCGGCCACAAAAGAACACGTGGCCTGCAAAGATCAGGCGCTTCTGCTTCCGCGCCCGCACGCCGTTCGATCTTCGGAGCCGAGGATCGAACGGCTGAGGAACATCTTCATTGCCACGAAGGCAGTAGCAGAGGCTCGGCGCCAAGCCGATATGGCGTGCGCGCATCACATGCTGACATCGGCTCGAGCGCTGCTGCTGCAGTCGAGCTTGATCTCAGCCGATGAGAATATCCGGATCTTGGATGCGGAGATTGCTGAGATGCATTACCGACGTCAGCAGCAGCAGCAGCAGATCCAACGGCGGAGAATTCCTGATCAGGATGAGAGCGGGGAGCCGCTGACTCCCACGTCGGCTTGGCGAGCCGCTGAGCAGCTGGCGAAAGTCGCTATCATGAGAAAATCGTTGAATCGGGTCAGCGACCTGCATGGGTTCGAAAACGCCAGGTTCTAATGATTTTTGTTTTTATTTCTTTTTTTTTTTTTCCTTTTTTATAAAAAAAAAAAAAAATTGGCATCTTGACCGGGCCGCACAATAGCGACAACCATGACCAGACGATTCGGTCCTTTCTGGGTCTTAAAAAAAAAAAAAACATGGGAAAGAAGGAGGAACAAAAAAAAAAAAAAAAATAGAGAGGAGCCCCAGTGAATTTTATTGAGGGGTTTTGGCTTGTCTCCTAGTCCTCAATTTTATTGAAATGTAATTTTGAAACCAAAGGAGACTTATTAGGATGAGAATTATAAATATGTGACAGCATGTGTAGTTGTAGTTTTAGTAGAGAGAGAGAGAGAGAGAGAGAGAGAGAGAGAGAGAGAGATTTTTATTTGAAGTAGTTGTTAGATTGGTATGGTGTAAATGGATGTAATGGGAGTAGCAGTGTTTGGTACTTTTGGTTGTATGTTGTTGTGTGGTGTTTGGTTGGTGGGGTGAGTGGTGTTGGAAATTGGAAGTGCAGAACAATTACTTTGTGGGGTTTAAACTTTTAAATTAATAGTCTGCCGGATGAGAGAGAATAAAAGAATTAACAATTTTCTTTCCCATGTTCGATTGAACAATCAAGGTGAGGATGTGAGGCATTTCCCATTTAGTTTTGTGTGTTATTATTAAAACTTTAAAGGGGGTTTCCGTTTGAGTGGACACGTCAATCACTTTCCAAGACGCTTTGAGGCATTATTCTTTGTCATCTCATGGTAGGGACGGGGGAGAGTTTTTAGTATTGTAGTTTTTGGATTAAGATTCAGCAAATGCATATGTGTGTATTATATATTATGGTTCACTGTTGTGGTTCTTATCCCTATACGAGTGGACCCCACTGGACGTATTCCAAAATCCGGATTTGTTTACTATTATGTCTTGCCTTAGATACATAGAATGGCAAGTTCAAGGAAGTTGAAGAATTCATATATTCATAATTTGTAGTTCTTCATGAGCTATCTCCTGAGCTGAATTTCCTGAATCCTCTTCTTATTGGGCATCAAGAAATCGCATGGAAAATTTCAAAGGATAATAGTTTGGGGGTTGGAATTTAGAGTTTTAGCAAAGAAATTAATATGGGATTAATATCCATCTCATCATTTATCCAAAGAATTTAACATGACAAATTCCTGTTAGAAATCCTGCGAAGGAAACGAGTCTAATCCCTTTGTCGAGGATAATCACAAAGGGCTTTGTGATCTTATCATTTGAAGAGGTTTGTTTGTTTGTTGTACTCATTTACACTTAAGTGATGTGTATGCACAAAAGGTCATATTTGTGCTTTTTTATTTTTGTGCATATGAAATGTGAAAATAGTATGTAAATTATTTTATTTTCCTTTAATTGTTCTCCTCCCAAGGGAGGTAATAATTGCTTGTTTGCCAATCCAAGTTGTGAAATCAAATCCCTCATCTACATTTTTCTTTTCACTTCTATAGCTCTAATTTATTAATTCCAGCCATTTCATTTTGTTTATTGGTCTAATAAATTTTAAAATGTTTAATTTATTATACTAAATCTTCATATATATTGAGAGATTTGTGAAAAGCATCCAAAAATTCTTTACCTATATAACTAATTTTATTCACTTTTATGAGTGTCCAATTCATGATACGAGCCATTCAATATTTTTATAGTAATGAGAAAGGCTAAAATATTTAATTTCTTACCTTAAATCCTTAAAAAATTTGAAAATCTTGATAAAAAAATGTCAAATTTGTACACATCTAAAATTGTTCGGATGTACTAATTTACTAATGAGATGAGACAATGGTACTCCTAAATAAGCGTAACAATGTGTTTCGCATAGTCATTTGCATGTGAAAAAGTCAGATACAAAGCTTGTATATATATAAAACTCATTGTCGTACTTATGCATAAAAGGATATGATTGCATATGAGATGTTTTTCATTGTTCATCCTCAATAATATGTGAATGAGTGACCATCCATTTGTATACTTTAAATTGGGTGGTTTAAAAGGGCAGAACTAATATGGTACGGCACCTATCTTTATAATATAGGTGGAGCTCATCTTTGAAAATCCAAGCCTTTCAAAGCTGTAAGACCTATTGTGTATTTATATCTAAATATCCAAAGTCTATTTTAGTGGACCTATTAATGGATTAACCATCAGATTTCACACATAGGAAGGAGGTTCTTTCATTTCAACCCATTAAAAAGAAGAAAGTGAACACAGTTAATCACAAATATTGTTAAATTTATTTGGTCTAACGGTGGCCATCTCACTAATTTAAATGATAATTTATCATTTGGTCACTATAATGGTGTTAGTAGGGCTACACAGATTTTAATATTATTAATTTACACAGATCACAAGTGTGTGTTATGTATGAGAGAGAGGCGTACAGTTCTACTACCAGTACCACCATGGCCATATATACCATTTGGGATGGTCACCTAGGAGCTCGTGCACAACCCTATGCATGTATGTGTACACAAAATAAGTCACCTGCCAGGAAATTAATGATCGCAGTTTGACATTGACTGATGGACTTCCATTGCCGGGTTAACTTAAGCCCTGACTCATTATTATTATTAGATGATTGTCCAAAAGTAGGATGTTCATCACATGGCCTGGTCGTGGACCATCTGTCCTGGATCCACCCTATAAAATGCTTTTGAGTATACTGTTGCCCATTAATCATCACATCCAGATACACTCTCTGTCTCTGGCCATTAATCATCTCATCCAGATAACACTCTTTAATCATCCAGATTATCTCCTCCCCCCTCCTTCATACCTATACCAGTTCAGTAGGGTCTGAGGGGTAAACTGGTAAACAAAATTCCTGGACTTTCAATTGGGACAAAACAGTACCTTGGATTTATTCAAGACAGGACTGTTCATGGATTGAACCATCAACTATCTAATTTGGTACTTATTGAGAAGAAGAAAGAAGAAGATGGATCTTGAAAAGAAAGAAGACAAAGTTTAATGCATAGCATGTATAGTCGGATGGTAGGGACGGAAGAAAAGGATCTGACGGAGAATAGGTGTGGGCACAATATTATATAGAGCAATTATTCATGACTCTCAATTTAAGGTTTCATCAAAACTTGGTATTTGATGAGCAAGTCTAACATGGTGGTGAGGATGATGATATTATAAAATATAAATAATTTTACGCGCTTGGATTTTGAGTCCCCATGTTCAAAAAAAGGGAATAAGGAAGAGGGGTGTGTCTTTTTTTTTTTTATTTATTTTATTTTTATTTTTTGTGCATTATTAGATAGGTTGACACTGGGGAGTATCAAACCTTAAACATAAATCTCAGAAATATATAATCAATCCAAAATTTATTTTTTGTAAAATCAATAGTTAGGGCCGGTTTCGTTATTGAATTCAAGGAATTCCTGTTTGAAGGATTTTTTTAATTCTTTGGTACGGTGGGACTCTTGAATTCTCCATTGCACTTGAGCATCCAGAAACTCTACCAAAAGGGCAAAGGGGTTAGAATTTCAAAAGTCATCATGAAAACTTTTAGGTGGCTGAAATCTTAGAATTTTTATGAGGAAATATAGCATTCGCTAATGTTAGGGATAAGTCATCAAATGATATCGAAAAAAACCCCAAACATGCCACATTCTTGTTAGAAATCTTACTAGAAGAATAAGCCCTGAATTACCAACCCAAACTCAGTTTAACAAACACCTTGGAAAATTATCAAACCAAACCTTGCCCCCACTATATTCCCTTCCTTTTTTAAGCAATTCAATGAGCGAAAGAGTTAGATGACCCAATTAAGGATGAAGTCATAAGATACATCATCAAAATGAAAAGCAAAACAAGAGATACTAAAAATTGAGGATTGTATAGCCATATATTCACAAAATAAAGCTTTGTGATTTACAGTCTCCATAACGTCTTTAGCATAAAAATGATAATAATAAAGATTAAGAACGGCTTTTCACTTGGGTGGTAAGAAATGACAGTTCTCATATGGTTGCCTAGGGTTCAAACTTTGGATCGGTAACTTCTTTTTCCTTTTGCTTATACGGGCTCCCTTACCACTTGTGCAGGTTTTCTTTCCCTTTATTTATTAGCTTTCTTTTCGGTCCTAACCCCTCGACGGTGGTAAAAAAAAAAAAAAACCATCAAATACATGTGAAACCTTCCTTTAAATGCCACCTTCATTCCAGGGTCGATCGCATGTTAAACCCCACCTGCCGACTTTGAACTCCCCCACTCTTCAACAGATTAACAATCATGCATTCAAATTTCCTAATAATTTTCATTGGGTAAATTGTCTCTTGTTTTTTCTTTCTAAAAGCATAATCAATCCTTGTCGACCAAATTTGACCAGCACATGGCAATTATCATAGCCACTTGGGAATGATTCTTCTTAATTCAAATGATTTGAATCACGCAATTTATCTTATCTCACCATTCCAATACAGATAACCCTTCAACTGATAATGACATTTGGTTTTTGAGTCGGCCGAATGTAATCGTGTCCTTTTCCATATCCTGCCTAGACCCCACCACTATACAACCTTAGTGCTGCCGTATTGACCATATGGAGAGGATAACAGAGATCCACGTTCCAAGACTTTAACTACACTCTTGAAACTTGGAAGAGAAAAAAGCAGCAGGGAGGGAGAGCTTTTACATGTGATGATTTCCTTAAAATGCGCATTCGACTTCTCCACCATGTTTGGCTCCTCGGAAGTGAGGAAGGAGAGTATCTCTTTCTTATGTCTCTTTCTTCTTTTTTAAAGATGGGAAAAGTTTCACTTTCAACTTTCAAATGGGAATGTACCTTAATTACTTTTAATCTCTTCCAAACACCATCGAGAAACTTCTTTATGTGAATTGAAAAGGAACTCAGAGAAAAAGGAGGATAGATACGCACTGAAGAGAAAAAAAAAATAAAAAAATAGAGGGTAGGTTAACTGTTTAGATAAGCGTTACAAAGGGAAAGCTAATCTTTCTCATTCCCTGCATGAATCAAGTCTTTGGGTGAAATTGACTCATTTGTCTCTCTTGGGTTTTCCATAGCTAGTCCCCTCTCCACGACCTTGTGGTTGTGGGTCCCAGTCTTTGCAAATACGCGTGCTCGTTTGTGGACTTTGGCCTTCAGTTTATATAAAACAAGAAATTTTTTTTTAAGATTTCCTTCGTTTCTTTCACCTTTCTTCTCCTTTTTCTTTAACAGAGAAGAGTAGCAAGGAAGGAGTAAAAGTATGCTATGATTGGACTTTTTTTTTTTTTAACTTCAATATTGTGGTTTGGATGAAAAAAGTTTAAGTAAGAAGTAAAGCAATGATGTAGCACTTTTACTTCATTGTTACTTGGATGAAAATAGTAAAACGGAAACAAGAAGTTTGAATGCCACAGTGGCCCTTTTATACTTCCTTTACAACAACCAAATGTGATAATTTGAAAATTAGTAAGTTTTGTGAAAAGATGCCTTCTCTTTAACCCCTTTTATTTTTACTTTATTCTTAATTTTAGCCACACTTTATTTTCACTCTTCCTCACATGTGAACGAACAGGCCACTGATCTCCACCTATAATGTGTCAACTTGTTGAAGACACTGGTATGAATATTGGTCCCACTAGAAAAGTGAGTTTCTTGTGCATGTCAATGTAAGGTGAAGCTCAAACTCTCCTCCAGCATTATTTAATTTATGGCAACCACTTATAATATGATAAGCTAAGTGGGGTCAGCACTTGAATTCAATTAGTCAGAGGCCCAATATTTATAATTATCATGCACGTATCTCTTGCAGTTATGATACATGTCAACAAATTCTGCACTGTGGGACCCAACTTATATGGAGATAGTTGTTGGGACTGTGACTGCTCCTAGTAACAGTACTCAGTAGCTATCCATGTAACTATCGGATGACTCTAGAGTGATACCCATAATTCAAGTCAAGTCATCTGTATCACATGGTGACCCATCGAAGGGGTCACATTTTTGTCAGGGAGTAATAAAAGGAGCATTAGAAAACTGTTTCGAAATTGAATGAAGTGGCCTAACCAGTTTTGAACTCAACCTGAAAGTTATAGGGCCGGGCAACCCTAATCCATAATTAACAGGTTGGTTCATTTTTCTACCAAAATTTCATTTTTGGTTCAGCTTAAGATTCAGAGGTCTTTAGTGAATCCAGTTGGGTTGGAACTTGGTACAGGCTCAGCACAGATTTGCAGACGGTTGACTCTCGAGATTGGTCTCAATCCAAACCAAGCCACTTATTCATTGGATCCAGGGAGGGGGTTTCAACCAGAACCCTGATCAATAGGGTTGGGTTGGTGGTTCGCATCTGATAAATGGCTAATATATTCTATGCGTAGTTTTTCAATTTTCCTGTCCATTTTGTTGCATGAGATCTCCAATGTCAAGCTCAGCATTTGGACAATGAGGACAACTGAATCCTTGGAAATAGAAGGAAATGTACAGCTCTCAAGCTGATGATCATTGAGTCTTTTTTCATCTACATTTGAGATGCCATTGAGATAGATCTGTGAATGCCGGCCAAAATGAATTTACTTCAGGAGCACTGGAAAAATACAAACTACAGAATATGACACATGAGTACAGATGCAGGCACAAAAGGACATCGTGTAATGAGGGCCACAACTAAAAGGACCATGCAATAGAACGCACCCCTAATTTTGCATGGATTCTCATTCCCTGATTGCTAAAAGACGAATATCGTGCTGAAGTGTTTTTTGTCATGTGCCTCACCAACCGCTCACTGCCCGAGTGCACCAGTCTCCTCTGACTAATGGGGGGCCATCTCCAATGTGATGTGATGATCATGAACCCATGACTATTATATTACAATAGCTATTTCTAGTTAGTTGGCAATGTTACAACTTATAAGGAGTCTGGATCTCCTTAGTTTGTTTGTTTTCTTTCTTTTTTTTGTTTTTTGTTCAATTGGATTTACCGTGTTAAAAGAGTTGAACTCCACACTGGGGCTACCTACTTAAATATCAACCATTCAAATTAATTAAACGCCTACCAAATATATGGGGCGTCCTCAAATTTTATGTAAAAGGATCTGGATTCTCTCAGATAAAGACTCAAAACGATCCAGATTCTGTTAAAAGTGATTAAAATGATCCAGATTCCTTCCCCCCCCCCCCCCCCCTCTGTATCAAAGGATCCAGATTCTCTCAGATAAAGACTCAAAATGATCCAGATTCACAACACAACAACCCACCCCCCAAAATAAAGACTCATAACGATCCAGATTCTGTTAAAAGTGATTTAAATATCCCCCACCCCCACAAGATCGGGAAAAAAATGGCATTATGATCATATAGTTTGTTTGCTTGCAAATGTTTTGAGGAAATAAGATGCATTAATTTGACCTAGATCGCAGGGGTACCCCATGGACCAGGTCAGCCCAACCCAGGTCCAGCCTACTTTGGGCCGGGTTGAGCCTTTGGTTTTAGTACTCGGGCTGGGCTTGGATTTAGTGTTAGAGAGCCTAAAGCTTGGCCCAGCAGCCCAAGTAAGGGGGGTAGCTATGAGACCAAAATACTGCTAGTGAGAGGTTGCGGGACAGTAGTGGTTTTCATGGTCTAGGCATATCCAGGCCCGGCCCAACTTTATAAACATGACCTCAGGCCTGGCCCAAGCCCGACACGGGCTGTAAAAGTCAGGCCCTATGGTTAAAAAGTCCGTCCAGGCTTGGATATTCGTTGGCCCGGCCCGACCCATTTCATAAACAACCCCTGAATGTAGAGGCTTCCCCCTCTTTTCATCATTCCACGCATGTGGGACCCATTGGGACTATGTTTCTCTAATATCAGTAGGGCTTGGACATGCAACGTCTTAAAATGTTCAATTTGAATTTAAATGGAGTCATGGATTTATTAACAATAAACTAACAGCATGACTGGGCTGATCACATGCTCTTGAAGATCAACAGGACAGTTTGAAGAGTGAATCCAGAAGAACCCGTCCCAAAACCCAAAAAAAACACATGATGTTGAGAGAGAGAGAAGGAAGCATCTATAATTTCATTGAGCTAAAAGAATAAAAATCTTTCCCCTCATATAGAAGAAATTAGGGTACATTCAAACCCATGAATTATGTGACAAAATTGAAAAATCAATGAAATACATAACAAGCCTAAAAGTCCATTTGCACAAAACTTACTCTTTTTGTATCCCAGCTCCCTAGCATAAAATCATCCATTCCTCTGATTTGGTTTAAGAAAAATTAGAAAACAGGCCCAGCTGCAAGTATTCCCTCAGTTAGCCTGTTATCCTGGCCAATTTTGTAGTTCACAAAAACCTTAAAGTTGTTCTTAAACAGTTTAAAAAACCCCGGCTGATAAAGTACACACTCACCCAATTCAGATCAATTTGGTGATACGCTATGCCACTACCTAGGTCCTGCAAATCAAATCTATTCTTGTTTGTGACCAGTGCTGGTTTATGGTGAAGCCAGGCCTAGGAACATGTCATTTTTCACACCCTACAATTACATTTATGAAAGTAGCTACTACTTCTCCCCCGTGTTAGACTCACTTAGTCTTGAGTCAACACAACCCAAAGACAGCTGAGTCTTTACTCCTGGTCCAAGTTTTCACACTATGGGCTGAATTTTGAGATTCATCCACAATGGATGAATGGAACAAATCCATAGCAGCAATGCAGCATAGGGTGGGTACTAAGCTGGCATTATCATTTACTCGTTTCCTTGAGCCAAAGAACCCACCACTAGTGAAAGGCTACTATTGTGAGAGATAATGGAACCCCACCCATCTATGCTCATTGCTCACAGAACAAACTAGTGGATCGCGTTTTTTCCTCCAATGCGACTCACTGAGTTGGACGTTCCTAGAGGCTGCACCTTTTGAAGTTTAAACTAAAAGAAGGCCACCAAAGCAATAGCATGGTTCCACAATTGGCAGAAACAATGGGATGCACATGCTATTCAACAATGAATGGGTGGGTCACATTTTTCTTCAATGGTAGTATCAGAAGAGCTGGGCATTGGCATCAGCTATATCCTTGGTAATATTGATAGAACAGAACTAAAGACAAGCTCACAGCATTCATTGGATCCAGGATCTCTGATGGCACGCCTTCGACTTTTGATAGGATCTCGAGCCCAAACACTTCAGTCTTGGTGTAATCCACATTCAGAAGACTTCCAGCATGTATGGCATCAATGATTTTCCGAGTGTATGGCAACTTGATACGGCTTCCTGAACCGTAGCTGGAAAAATAGATCAAGATAAATCAATACTCTAATGCTTTGAGCCTTGATAAATTTGTGCAAGAAAATTGCGAGTGGTTTGAATACTTTTCGCAGAGCGGTCAGTTGGGGGCATCATAAAAGTTGAAACTGCACTAGAAGGTTACTGCTTTCAGACTTCTGCACCCCCTTAGCCCTGCCACTATGCATGGTAAAATTGGATAAACAATGTGTTCCGAAATAATCAAACTTATGATTTAGGTATCCAAATGCATCCTTATAACATTTTGTTACATCTTCACTGGTGTTCAAAATTGATCAGGTAGCCATCTTTTGTGGGGATGGTACCGTGCAGAACTGATCGTGAACAAGAACTACTGCTCTAATTAAATAATACCAGATGGGACAGCCATCTGATCGGCGAACCAATGGCTATAAATATGGCTTGCAGAGGTTCATTTCATAATGAACATTCCAATAAAGGAAGGTAATTAATATCCATAGGCATTTTTATCAACTAAATGATTGCAAATACCTTCCACCGGACCAGCCAGTGTTAACTAGCCACCTTGTGGCCCCATGCTTCTGCATCTTCTCTGCCAGCATGGCTGCATACTTCGTGGGATGTAGCATTATAAATGCTGCTCCAAAGCAGGCTGAGAACGTAGCTTGTGGCTCTTTGATGCCCTCTTCTGTTCTGGCAACCTGTTGTCCATGGCAGCAGCATGCATCATTGGATTGCTATGCTCTAACATGTATCAGAGGGTTGTATGTGGATAGTGGACTGATCATGCACCCTGACAATCATATTCAGATAATTTATACCCAGATTTCACTAGAACTAGATGAGAGAGACTGAAAATTTTAGAAAAGGAACAGGTTTGATAGACACACCAGAGCAGTGTAGCCGCTGATGAAGTGGTACATAGTCTGTGCCAGATTAAGCTTGCTTACAGGTGGTAGCACTCCAAATGCATCACAAGCCAAAAGGATGACATTCTCTGGGTGTGGTCCAACACATGGTATTTTTGCATTGGGGATGTATTCAATTGCGTATGATGCCTGAGTATTCTCTGCAATTACAAGATGAACTTATCCTCCGATATCCAAGATCTTGATTCTAGAAATGAAATTTACTTCATTAAATGATGCTGCATGTAGTTTTTGAAGCTCTTAGTAAACATCTCTTTTGCCTAATAAGGAGGAATATTCATGACTACTACTATCAAAATCCTTACTGTGCCTACTGCTTTGGTTGAATCTTAGCTTTTTACTAAGAAAATATGGATGAATGGTTAATTGGTTGATCTTGTGTGTGTGTGTAGATCTCAACTTCAAATATCCCATAGATCTGAAGCCATTTTGGGCTTAAGTTCTCCCACTTGGAAGTGAAATGAATCACTAGGACAACAATATAAACAGGCTGTCACTTTAAAAAAATGAACACTTAATATGATCGCTTCCTTCCAAGAATTCAGCTAAATGTCCTGGGTTCAGTTCTACATCGATCTATGGTATTTAGAGGGTTTATCTCAGCTAAAATGCCAGCAAAAGGTGGCAAATTCAAAATTTCCATTCCCTTGCAAGTAAGAAACCCCCCATAAGTCTCAATCTTCACCCATTTATGTATGCTGTAAGTGGGTCTTTTCTGATCTTTTGTGAGTTATTGTGACAAATGGCTCGAAGCAATCAGCGAAATTGAATTATTTGGCCAGGTGCAGCCTCACAGGAAGGCCTGCAAAGTGATCCTCATACTAAACAACTGTCAGATCTGTATAAGGGTAGTTTTCTGACTGATTGCAATGAAAGCAGAGTTGAGTAATTGCACTGAATTGTTCTTCACACTGTTTTACTAAATTTACTCTGGCAAGTACATCATGAATTAAACTAAGTTACCATAAGGACAAGCACGCACTGCATCCTTTCAGTTTGGAAAGGGGCCATGCAGCATTGAGTGTCAGAGATTCAAATGTCAAATCCTTTTTCCTTTGTAACTTATTGAATGAACAATAAGTATGTTTTTCCTTGGGGTACTCATACCTGTAACAGATTTGTCTGAATAGTCCACCTCTCGAGTGCGCTCCTCAAAAACCACATTCTCCAGCACTGTTAGTCATTTCCAATTGTTGACAAAGCTTAAACACAACATTACAGGGGAAGAATTTGAAGAGATAACTGAATCAGATTAGGACCTGTCCCAAACTTGATGGCATTAAATAGATCAGGCTCTTTCTCCTTTGACAGATCAATGCACTTTGCATAACAAACCCCTCAATGTTCGACAGGCCCTTGTCACTCCAACAATGCTCATTGTCTCCAATCAAAAACCTATTGTGATCAGTAGGCAGAGTTGTTTTCCCAGTGCCTATACAAACATAAACAGAATTTGATCAACAAAAATATTCTTAATTTGTGAGAGTGCCTGTAGCAAATTCAAAGGTGCTTATTGTTGTACAAACTTCAGGGACTACATCTCTTAAATTGGACATATGATAACAGAAATATCCCTACTCATGAATGAGTGAATAAGATGAAATTGGAAACTTCTTCTAATCCAAATTCTAAATAAATTCTATGAAATATATCTCAACATATCTAAACCTGCCAATGGCATCGTCATTTCAAGAGCGTACAACCGGTCACATTAAATTCAACCGCTAACCTCTGAAAGGAAAAGAGTAATGTCAAGCTACATGTTTTCTTTATTAAGCTTACCTCCACCATCCCCGAAAGAAAAAAAAAAAAAACGAAGAAGAATTATCAATGAAGAGATGAGAAATCAAAAGCAAGCGAGATTAATTCAAAACACACAATGCATGCATCCATGGATCAAAAAGATTGCCCATAATCAACAGGCAATGAAGCCATATTTCTATGATCTAACATTTACCTGATAATCCAAAGAAGAGAGCAACATCGCCGTCTTTCCCCATCTTGGAGCCTGAATGTAAGGAGAGGATTTCTCTCTTGGGCATGAGGTAGTGCATTAGGCTGAATAGTCCTTTCTTTATCTCCCCGGCGTATTGAGTGCCAAGAACGACCATTTCCTTTCTAGCAAGGTTAATATCTATGCTTGTCAAAGATGTCATGTAATGTGTGTAACGATTACATGGGAATTGCCCAGCATTGTATATGGTGAAGTCCGGAGTACCATAATCCTCCAACTCTTTTGGTGTGGGATTGATGCACCTGTCATCCATGCAGTTGCTTATATTCTCTTTCCATGCGATGATTCATCATCCATGTCCATCTTTTAATCTAAAATGTTCTCCTATCAACAATAAACTCCACCAAATTTAATGGGATAACCCTTATTTCTTTCTTTTTGTTAAAGATCATAAATTTGTGTTAGAATGGCTTTTTATGACATGGGAAGACCACGAGAAAGTGAGAATCAGAGATCGTTATGTGTATCTACTACTACATGTTGTGCATGAACAAGGAATGGTATGCTCTGGCAGCGACTATGCGTACTTTGATTCGATTCTCTAGATCCCAATTCAAAAATTGATCATTCACAAAAACCTGTGCAATCAAACAGCACATGACCAGTTAAAATGATATTGCACTCACAGAGACGAGAAAAAATTGGCCAAAAGAACTACTGCAACCTGGTGTCATGCAGTCAGATTTCGTGAATAACTACCTCAGTGGTGTCCTCCCATCACACTTGGGTGGGCCGCTTCAGGCACAACATATATCTATGTTGAGTTTATGTCTTGTATTCTGGATTTACTGGATTGGTCCATTGAGTTAGCCAGGCTTTGAGTCAAAGGTATTTTGGTCTTTGTACAGGACTTTCTTAGGGTTTATGTAAATTGTAACCCTAGCTAGACCTAAAATGTTGAATAGCAAAGAGAGTGAGTTCTCTTTGGCTGTGTGGACGTAGGCACTCTACCGAACAGCATAAATCTCTAATGCGATTTTTCTCTCTTCTTGTATGTGGCTTGATTATCAATCGTTTCGCACACATGCATGACAATCTAGCTGATCTTCTTTTCCATTTCATAGGGAAAAAAAATGCTAAGGACAATGTACTGCATGCACGTTTCCATTCCATAGATAAAAATTGCCAACGACAATGTACGTGGATGCATGCATACTATTGGAATTCTACAAAACGCCCTTTCTTTGAAAGCTCTCTTTTCAAAACCTACCTTTTTAGGGCGGGGCATGCTTCAATAAATCCAATCCTTTCGCATACCCTACCCCTATCTTGAATTGTCTAAAATTTGATTTGTAGCATACATGGTACACCTTTGGATTTGATTACTGAGAAAAATCTTAAAAAATGGTGGTGTATAGACATTGAACTTGTTGGCCTCAAAACTAATTGTTTGGATCATTATAGGCTGATATCTCATATTCACCTCATTTACGTAGAGATCTTTACACTCCCTGACCTCCCTTAATGCATCAGATGGCCCCACTTATAGTTTTGTTTTAAAACGACACATACCTTGTCCAAGGAGTTCAAATAATCAACGGCTCTTTCTCTATTGACCAAGAACGTATGCTCGTCCATCTCTATGTTGGGTGAGCCCCTAAACAATGGTAAAAATGAGAAATCAAATGGAGAATGATACAAATTCAAATTTTCTAAGGAAAAATAAGAAAACATTTAGAAACAAGAGAGGAAGACTCATCACTCCAAAGCATATAGAAACATATAGATTCGGACCAGACTCCCTCGTTAGAGATGCCAATGACCCAAAACTCACCCCCACCCAAAAAAAAACACAAACCATCATCACCATCATTGTGATCACATGGGGTGGGACACAAATACGGGTTGCAAATAGTTATCCGTTTATTTGAGATTCCAAAGTCTTTGGTTCCGAGTAAATAGGGCCGGTGCCTATTTTCAAATGTAGGAAAATTTTGGATCTAAATCCAGAACATTCAGATACAAAACAGGCAAGATCCGAATATATTTGGAGACAAGGTTCTGAATAAATGACAATTTGAGGGGAACTTAACTTTAATCATATGTACTATTTAGTAGTCATACTTAAATATGTCAAAAATTATTTTTAAGCTCTTTTATCCGGTTATACTAATACAATTCACATCCCATTTTAAATTTAGGTTCGGAACCAATTCCATTTTTTCAAGTTAATAAGTCAGACCCACATACAAGAAAATAAGTTCCATGTCCGTACTGGATCCCAATTATAAAAATGGATCTGGGTCCTAGACTCTAGTCCACCATGATTCCACCCTATATCTGATTCATTTGCATCCTTAAGCCACATATCTGATCTGATTCGTTGGCTTAGTACTATGATTTGTGCCTGAAAGTTGAGGGTTAAAAATTACACTACCGGGGCCGCTGGGAAAAAACCCGAATGCATGGTAATGTTATATAGGTACCTGATGGATTGTTGGTAACAAAATGCATGCATGGGCATGTAATAATATACGTACCTGATGGATTGGTGCTGCTGCTTGTCACGGTCGAATTCGGAGAGGGGAGGAAGTGAGAAGGGGTTTTGGGGCTGGGCTCGTTTGATGGGGGTGTTGGGTGCTGACTTATTCCTTTGTAGGGTATGGATCGAAGCTCCTCTATCGTCTGAGCTTTCACTGGCTGAGCGCTGTCGTCGTGACATACCTCCGCTTCTTTCTTCTGTGTTTGGATCTTCGCTAGATTGCTCTCCGATCAACCTCTCCGTTCCCAGACATTTTGTTTCGGACAAAATTCCGGTACGTTAGTTGTTACGGGTTCCGATCTTGATTTTTTTCCTTTTGTTTTTTACTCTCTCTTCCGACTTTTATCTAACCGTTACGATACGAGAGAGAGAAGAGAAAGATGGGAATACGTTACCTTCTTCTTTGTACATAAGAAGATGAGGATGGGAGGGAAGGAACACGTGGAGCTGACGTGTTGAGTATTTTATACCTTTTCGACCTGTTTCGTTGGATAACTATTAATTTGCATGTGGGTGTTGAGTATTTTGACCGACCAGTTCTGCTGCTTGGTTTGGTTTGACTGTTTGACATGACAAATCAATCGGGTCCGGATCTATTCCAGGGCTAGTTGGGCTCGCTATAGGCCCAGAAGCGAAAATGCTCTCGCACATGCATTTCCTCTTCCTTTGCCCAAAGTGGGCTGGACCCGGCTGACCTGATCCATGAACACCCCAAGAAATGCTCTTTTTTTTTTTTTCAAACCTCCACCCACCAAACATAGATTGTAAATAGAGATACCAAACATTTACTAAGTACCATCGGATCAAATCGCCTAATAATTATTTAAATGAGTTTAGATATGTGAGTTGACCCGACCCAACCCATTCAAATAGGTTAGGCAAATTGTGTGGTTTGAGCCCAACCAGGCTCATCTAAATTGTCTGATATAGGCGCACAAATCACAATCTACCCATGCACATAATATATGAGTTTAGGCCGTCTAGCCGCGTGTCTATTTTCATGGACTAGAAGTAGGGTCGTAAATGGGTTCCCAATTTTCTGTTTACTTGAAGGTTCCGATTCGTTAAAAGCTGAGTCTGGGTCCTTATTTAGGCCGCGATAAGTAAATAGGTCCGGGTCCACCTTAGTTCGGACCCGTGGATCTAAGACCCGACATATTACATTAATTTTAAAAAATCTCGCCTAAAAATTATATTATTTTAATATCATTCTCTACCTAGACTTGGACCCGAATCCAGACCCGTCACATATATAAACAGTTTCCAGATTTGGATCCGATTCTACATGCCGCTTAACGGTTTTGGACCCGAACCCCAACCCGAATCGAACCATTTATTATCCTAACTAGAAGACAAAAGCAACGTTGGATGTTACCGTCAAAACCCCGCCACCCGAAACTCATTTCTCTCACGTTTTCTTCTCTAAGTAACGTATTAAAACCCCAAAACGTGTCTCACTTTTCAGGCAGAAATATTCAAAAAAACGTCCAAATTCATCTCATTTTCTCCTCCTCTGTCTTCGATCTGCAACTAGGGTTTCTAAAATACGAACAGATGCTAATCTGAATTTCTCGCTTCCGAATCAGCAAGTCTCGCTCTAATTAACTTCACCTACTTTGGATTGCGCTTTCACCGGCAGCAATGACAAATTGCCAGTCTTTCAAGGTATTCTTTCCGACAGATTTCTCGTTTTCTTTTGAGGATTCCATGCGATATTGTTTTGTTATCATCTTCTGCTCTTATGGTTACAATGCTTACTGCCATTGCAGGGATATACTACCAACGTATATTATCAGATGAGCCCTGTAAAGGCCTGTCCTCATGCATTTTCAGGTCTGAACAGGCACATCTTTTGTGTCCCCTCTCCTCACAATCAGTTGTTGGTGGCTTCAGGCTCCACAATTTGTAAATTTAGTAATCACCCTTCTATATCAAGGAATCGCTACAGGGGGCACTGGATGCCAATGCCAATGCCAATGTCAATGTCAATGTCAACCCCCAAATTATTTCATCGGAGAGTATTTCACGGTTGGAGTTGGAGCCACAAACAGGCCCACCCAGGAAGATTTCAGATTTATGCTGCACTTGATGTTGCCACTGCTGTTGAAGTCATCAATGATTTAGGATTTGATACATTGACTTTCTTAGCTGTGACTGTTATGGTTGTTCCTGCATTCAAGATCATCAGAGCTAGTCCTGTAAGCATTTTTCATTTCCATGTACTCATGTGAGTTGTGTTTGTTCTAGTTAGCTCACTTTTCATATCTTCTTATTTGTTAGTAAGTTCTCTTGGAACTTTAACTCTTCCTTGCCTGGGTTTGACAGTTATTAATGGCCTTTTAAGTGTTTTCCCCCCTATCAGTTCTATTTTATTTCTATATCTTCTGCTCTTCTTATTGCCACAACGTGTTTTGATGCCCAGATACGGATATGGACACCGACACAGATGCGGGGATCAGGGATATGACTCTTCCCTTTTGAAAATTTAGGACACAAATACGACTACGGATACGGGTGTCCTAAATCTTTTTCTAGATTAGTTTTGAATCAATGAAATTATCATAATTTTTATCCCTTTCTAGCATTTTTTATGGTGAGAAGTAAAAATATTAAAAGAATTATAAGAAATAAAGGACTTTATAAGTAGGATATGTTAAACTTGTTCCCTAGAAGTATCAGTACAGTATTAGGTACCAATACAAGTGTCGTATTAGTCCGATACGGATACGTTGGGCTTGTACAAGTATCTGGGTATCATAGATGCTGTAAACCTAAACTCATCCCGAACCAACCTAAACTCATTGTAATCAAACATAGATCTCAGCATGATGATAAGCATTTAATGAGGTCTACTACGTATAACAAACTTTAAAAAAATGGCTTGTAAATTGTAATCATGTCCAAGACACTCGTGTATGTGAAAACTTAGTTTTTTCACCAACTAATTGTTATTTAACCACTAAATGAAGGGGATGGAGAAAAGGAAGGAGAGAGATAGAGAGGGAGAAGGAAGGGGAGAGAGGTACAAAGAGAGCAAGGGAAGGAGAGAGATGAAGAGAGGGGAGAGGGTAGGAGATAGAGAGGGAGAGGACTTTCCACAGAAAATGTCAGAAGTGTGACCCCCCTAAGCAAAGATAGCTTCAGAAAAAAATTGTTGAGTTTTCCTTGACATTTCTGGGGAAAAACTTGCACCAAACATCAGCTTTTAACTTCTTCATAGTAAAACCTTCCACGGGAAACAAGCATTTTTCTGTGACACAAGTGTGCCCTGAGTTTTGTCACCCGACAACCTAGTATGTCACATTTGATTACTTCTTTCCAAGTCTTTGTTAGTCTCCCTTTATTGAAAGGAAATAAAATTATGATGAAAGTTGAAGGAGAGACAACAACTGTTCTTCATGGGAAGGGAATCATTTATCATAGAAGTGATGGAAAACATCTTTGTGGCAGAATCTTTCTTCCAAGGGGGAGATTGGAAATGGATTTCAGCAGGAAGCCAGAAGCTATATGAAATGTTGATGTGGTATCCAATGTTTCCCTGTTCTGTGGCTTTCACAAACAAGCCCGTAGTTCTAGTAAATAGAAATTTCCTTATATCATATCCAAAGCAATATTATCTGATAAATTGCAATTATTTAAATATTTTTGTCTTTAGTGACCCGTTTAAAATGGTGAGATGGGTTCTTCTTTGTTTAATGTTTTTCTCTCGTTGTGCTTTGTTTCTTTTTTTATGAAATTAAAATTTTACTGTTATAAAAAAAAAAAAATGGTGAGATGGGATGATTTTTCCCAAAACTAGGGAACCTTGGAGTGTTTCATTCATTTCACTGTCATATTATTGGATTCCCCAACATAGTTGGGACAAGGCTTTGATTATTATTATTATTATTATTATTATTATTATTGGATTGATTCCCATTTTTGGGTTGATTGCAGATACTAGGTTTCTTTATTGCTGGAGTTATATTAAACCAGTTTGGCCTGATTAGAAACCTCACAGATGTTAAAGTTTTATCTGAGTGGGGGATACTTTTCTTGGTAAGCTCAGTTGTCAATTAATCTGTTGCATTCTATTCAGTTTTTGTTTTTTAATTATTATTTTATCGTTCAAAGTCTCTGCCTCAGCTGCCAATAGGACCTCAGCATCTTCTAACTTGCTACATGTGGATTCCTATTGGTTTGACTCCTTTTATTTTATTGATAATGCTGCAAAGGGTTGCTTAACTCCATAGTTACGCATATTCCGAAACTAGCAGGGATTTCATGTAAACCCGGCCATGATTATTTTAAGAAAAGATCATTAACTTTGCTTCTTTTCCATTTTTTTCCCAGTCAGGTGTGCTGCACTAGTAACAAGCATCTCTAGGATAGGGTGTTCACAGCACCAGGGCTTGTGGATTGAGCCCCACTCCCACCTCTTTCATCCCCCTAATTGTCATTAGTCATGTTGTAGTTGTCTTTTTTGATGTCTTAATCTTATTTGCTCTTAAAGACTAGCTTTGTGAGTATCTGTCTTCTGTTTCTTCGGAAGCATTTAATATACCTTCTTTTTTTTATACCAAATACACACACACCCCTACCTTCTTTGATGCTTAACACACTGCTATATGACCTGATTTCAGGATCTATTCTTTTCTATTTGATCTAAAGAAATTTCAGCAGAATTTCTATTCCTCCATCCTTGAATAATATACCTGTCGTTGAGAAGTTAGCCTCACTATAATATTTGTTCTCTATTTAAGGTCCTCATTCTTGGTATGGACCAAAAACTATATTTCTAATCAAGTAGCTTGTCCTCTTTTGCAGCTGTTTGAGATGGGGTTAGAACTTTCATTGGCACGTTTGAAAGCTCTCGCAAAGTTTGCCTTTGGCATGGGTTTGACCCAGGTTTGATGCTGACAAGAACTTCGTTTTCTTTTGTTTATAGAAGTTATTAGGTTTTCAAAAAACATATGATATAAAAACACTCCACTTGTTGCTTATTGCATATGTAAACACGTGTGTTTGGTATTGCATGTATGACAATGTGTTCCCTTTAATCTTATTGTGGAGTTGAAGTACAAGAAATAAAAGTTAACAGTCATACAAGTAGAATGCTACAGTCTGCATGATTAAATTCAAGATTTCATATGTGATTGTATGAATATCCAATAGTAATATGACCAAGTAACACTTTATGCCAGGCCCTTTTTTTTTTTTTGGTCTTTCCAATGCCCTTTTCTCGGCAAATGGAAGTGTCCTGTTCAGATTTTTAATAGGTGGGTCCCACTGTGGAATTGCACTTCTCCTCATTGCAGGGTGAGTGATACGCTCAAATTTGAGATGGCTCCACCACTGGGCCCACCATCCAATTGATCACAAGTAAAGCACATTAATAACATACACAATATTCATGTGTTTTATACGTAATCAATTTGAGGCTACCTAGTCAAGTTTTGTAGGTCTAATTCCTATATGTATAGTACATTAAGCATGATGGTCTTCATGTGACATTCTAGTTAATTCCATAACTAATAACTTCTACATGTGCATCCTTGGGTCTTTACTGAAAATTTGTCTTAATATGCTCATTCAGGATATCCTGTCTTTTATCAGATCCTGATATGTTGCATGTTTAATACCTTTGCTATGGCAATTTATGCAGTTAGTTTTGCTATCTTTTTCCTAAGATGTAGCTGCTTGTGGTTCCATGAATTTTGTGGAAGCTTATGGTTCTGTGTCTTTTTTCATTTCATGAAGGTTGTGTTGTCTACCCTTGCTTTTACGGCATTTGAACTCCCACCTAATGGGGCTATCGGAACAAAAATTTTGGAGTTTCTTTTCCACTCGAGGCCTGATCTGGTGAGAACTTATTAACCTTGATGGAGACCAAAGCTGCATGACATCATTTTATGATCATGTTTTCTTCTTAACTACTTTAAAGTTTTAACTTTCTCGTGAAATTAGCTGTAAATGTTAATACATTGACTGGGAGTGCTACTTTAAGTTTCCATCTTGTCATTGATTTGGACAATGGAACTCATTTTAATTGAAGTTAAAGAGTACTTGACTTTGTTCTGCAACGGTAACAAGTTGACTTGCCGAGCTTTTCTTTTTTCAACAGGACAATACTGCATCAAAATATGGGAACTAGAGAATATTAAACTGGTAAAAGTAAAGTGAGAAAGACAAATGAATAATTAGAATGTTCTCTTCTGCAAAGAGAAGTTCGAAAATTTCTTAAATTTACAAAAAATACAATGAGAAATGGGACTCGAAAATAGAAGAAAATAGAGAGTAAAAACATATCGTGAATTAAATAGTGCTTTTAGAAGCGTTTGGGGTTTACGCCATGAGGTTTGTCTTAGGGCAAGGCTTCCCAAGAAACTCAGCCCCACGCCTGAAGTCTGTAAGGCATAGCTTGAATTTAGGACACATGTCTCATCATCTAAAGCATATTTGAGGCGTACATCCAGATGAAGTGTGTGCTTTAATCACACACTATATTGTAGGGCATGCGTCCCATTAACACGTCTTGTTTTAAGAAAAAAGGGAGGGGTAGTTTGTTCCAATCAGACTACTAGTGTTTTCTATTTGGTTAATATATATATATATATATATGTTCTAATGTAATTATTTATTTACTCCAAATGTGTGTTCCAACAGACCTATGCTCCAAGCTTTGAGGCTTACAACTGTGAAAGTTGGAATCCCTCATGCCTTAGCATTTGAAAACATTGGTAGCAATAACCATAGCGGCAATATTATCATTCTATTTGTGTAGTTAATTGGAGTATTATTAAATAAATAACCATATTACTAATAATATCATATTGTTATACAATATCTGAGAAACTAAATAAAGACCCTGAGTTGAACCACACCGGTATGCTATTGTTAAATTCAAGGAACTACCTGACTGTTCTATGTGAGAAATAATATTGAAATGTAACCAACAATGCATGTTCCCTTTGACTTACTCCATCAAACCAAGATGCATGGTCTATGTTTTGGGAGCTTTTATAAAAGATAATCATCTTTTTTTTTCCAATGGGCCTTTGGTACACTTGATGGTCTGCATCTATTTGTCATGCATTCGTTATCTGTCTCAAGGAGTCTTAGCTTCTAATTACATTTGGTCATTGCTAAGCTGACTTGTGGTTTCTTAACCCTCATATTTGGTGACCATGGCTCTAAAAACAACATAATTCACTAATTTTGCATCAAATTTGTTCTCATTTAATGTTTGTCTGTAAGTCATCATTTGGTTAGTGAAGATCTGTCATCTGTGTTACCAATATATTTGCATACGAACACCAGATGCTTCTATTTAATTTTGGCCACAGGAGTAAGACAGCAGCTGCCAATTTACACTGCTGGCCAAGTATATTTGGAGATTTTTCTGTTTTGCATATTTAACTTATGCAACAGCTTACTTAATTATAATCATAGCTTTGTAGTTTATTTTGACCAATTCTATTTACAATTATAGCAATTTGAAGTTGTCTAGTGCATATATACAATTTCATACCTTTGTAAATTGTTTAGTCTAAAACTTATGTTTTTCTTTTCCATTCAAAGAAAATTATTTTTCTTAAATTAATCATTGTCCTAACATTTTCCTGTTTAACTGAGATACAGGTAAATATAAGAAGTATTGATGAGGCTATTGTGATTGGCGCTGCTCTTTCTTTATCATCTTCAGCTTTTGTCCTGCAGGTGGGCATTCGTTAGTCATCTAAGATCCGCTGGTGTTTGAACAATTCTTGATATGAGAGAGATGTGCTTCAGTTGGTAAATGTGTGTGTGAAAAGTTGTGTGACATCTTGTATGAAGAGGGAGATATATGGGCCTGCTTCAATGGAGTTCTTGGGGGCCCACCTTGACAGACATTGGAATTCTTGATTCCTTGTCCATTGAAGTGTGTCCATGTATTCCTCTTTACACAATACTTTCAGTAACTTTTGAGCAGTAATAAAATTATCATCAGCCTAATCCCTTGTATCTGGGGCCACTACTACTTCCTTGGGCTTGTAACACTTCGTCTTAGGTTGTTTGTAATCTTCTATGTACTTGCCCAAACCATTTCAAAGAATTTTCCTTGATTTTCTCCTGTTGGAGTGAAGTAATTAGGAAGGGCTCCTACTTTCTATTGCTTAGATTGGATGGTTAAGAATGGGCGCCTGTCAAGGTTACTGAAATGAGGAAAAAAGAATGAATTGTTGGATTCATTCAGTTTTGGATATTATTCATCCATGTTGCAAATATCACTGATATTTTGAAAACATTTCAATAATATTGCCGCATTTTGGAGATTTGTCAGTTTCCTGATAATATCTTGATATCTTCATAATATCATTAAAATTTAAAATATTTCTAGTTATTTGTAATTGTCACATAATATTGGAAAAATGGTGACTAAAAACTGATGAAAAGAAATTAGTTCTTTTTCTTCGGCAGAATACAATTGATTTTTTTTTTCCTTTCTTTCTCCAATGTTTGGTAGTTGTTTAAGCTGAAAGATTGTCCTCCATTTTTTCCCTCCCTTTTAGGTCAAATTTCCAGGTTTATGTTCACAGGTTCTCTCTTTTCTTGGTTGACATGGACATGTTGTATTAAGTTAGCAAGCCTGCAAAACAGATGAAGATTTAGTCCTTTCATGGCTATCAGCCTTCAATTAATTTACTGTTAAGTAATGTGTACTAAATAATAGGGTACTAACTTACAGATAAAAAGAATTAATATTAAGTTATTAACTATTATATATTTGTTGTTATACTTATTTTATGCTACTTAAGCTATTTAGTCTAGAACCTTCTTCCTATTTTTCTCAATGACTCCGTCTTTCCCACACTCTCCAATTTTTAATTATTAACTATTCATATATTTATTTTCTATATTTAAAATTTTTTAAATGTATTAATTTAATTAAGTTCTGCTTTCTGTGAAAATCTCCTGATAATATCATGAATAAAAGACAATTTTTGAATGCCCCAATGTTTTCTTTAGATGATAAATTCCTAAGAATGAGAATTGTGACACAGATTTTTAGTACATCCACCATCTATCAAGAGTAACATCAGCATTATGGTCATTAAACCATGGATGCCACATGCACGGAATACCAAACTTTCCAGTTTTTGTGATGCTGAAATGTTAATAACTCTAGTAAAATATAGGTATGCATTTTTTTGTATTGATAGCTATACCCTATTCAGTCTGCCTCATTAATTTTTAAATGGCTGTAATTTAGTCATGTTTGTCATTTAATAGTGAATATGATTGGGAACCATTTGAGACTTAAATTCTGCTAAGACTCCTGTTAAGGTCATTTGTCACACAAGTTGGAGTTACTCGTGTGGAATATCAAACAGCTCTAAGAAGATTGGGGTCTCATATGTTACTTCATAGCTTAACAAATCTATGCTGTAGCTTCTTGCAGAGAAAGGCGAGCTCCCAACAAGATTTGGTTCAGCAACTCTGGGAGTTCTTCTCTTACAGGTTATCACCATGTTTCTGTATTTTCAAGAAGTGATACAATTGAATTTCCTTCTATTTTGCTATCTTTCATTTGGATAGGCTCAGTCCTGCACAGTGCACATTGTAAAGTACCAAGTCAATAACTATGTGCTTCTCCACTGGTGGATATTTGCAGGACATAGCTGTTGTACCTCTCTTGGTCATACTTCCAGTGCTTGAGAGTCAGGTATGTGGAAAGTTATTTGGTATATTGTTGAATTGAAAGCTTATTGCCTAATATAGCATAGAAGAAATGTATGTGTGTAAAATGGTGCACATACCTTTTATGGGGAGGTATGTCAAAAGGCTTTATTCTATTATACTAGAATTCAAGGAATCATTGAAGTTATGATGAAATTTTGTTCATTAATGATGTAAATTTTAATAAACTATCATCACAGACAATGGGGTCAGCTTTATCACATCAATGTGACTTCAGCTTTGTGAGTTCCACTTTTCCATGTCATCACTAAACTATGTTTTGTATGACACTATTGGTTTGATGCTACAATCAACATTCCACTTCTATTTCATTCCCAGTCGTTAGGGGCCTGTTTGGCATCGTTCTCGTGTTGTTCCCAATTTTGTGCTAGGATTAGGTTGTGCTGAGATCAGGTTGTGCTCAGTCTATACTCTGCGGAACTTGTTTGGCAATATTATATTAAATTAGTCTACTAAAATATGCCGTACGGAACTTGTTTGGTAACATTATAAAAGTTTTGCTCCAAGTAACAAACATATGATTTACAATGTGGGACCCCACCTTTTATTGTTTGCAGTACTATTATTATCATATATGAGACCCACCTGTAGAAGTTTTAACGTGGTACCCACCTTTAAAAATTAGAACATGGAACCCATATCCATTGGATTTATAATGTGGGCCCACCTTTATAGGAATTATAATGTGGGCAAACTTTTTTGTAAATGTAAATATGGGATCCACCTAAAAAGTAATTAGAATATGAGTTTACATGCATAGGATTTACAATGTGGGTCCATCTTTTGTAAATGAGACCATGTGACCCATATTTATGAATTACAAAGCGGAGCCACATTTTTTGTAATTGTAGACACAGGGGCCACCTTTAAAAATTAGAATGTGGTGCCCACCTTTAAAAATTAGAACATGGGGGTAGCACATTTATAAAATCTACAATGTGGGCCCACCTTTATAGGAATTATAATATGGGGCCATACTTTTTGTTAATTGTGAACACGGGACCCACCTTTAAAAAATTACAATGTGGTGCCCACATTTAGAAATCCAAACATGGGGCCACCATTAAAATGTGATTGTGGACACGGGACCCACCTAGAGAAATTACAACTTGATGCCTACCTTTATAAGTGATTTATAATGTGGTCCCACCATTATAGAATTATAATAGGGGCCCATCTTTTGTAATTGTGACCATGTGACCCACCTCTAGGAATTATAATGTGGGGCCACCCCCTTTGGGATTGTGAACGTAGGGCCTACATTTAGGATAAGTGAGAGGATTTAGGATCTTCAAATGATATTCTTTAAAAGGCAAGAGATAAAAAAGAAACAATTGTGCCAGCAAGTTGTTTCTTAAGAAAAAAAAAAACAAAGTTTTTTTGTTCCAACTTTCTTATGCTGGCAGGTTAAGATTTTGAGATTTCTTCCCATGAGAACAAAATTTGGAACAATCATTTACACATACCAAACATGTTTTCTACACCCTTATCTCGTGGAAACATGGGAACATCCAAATGGCACGATGCCAAACACACCCTAGGCTTCCTCATAGTTCCTTGTATTTTCCAACCTACCATTCTTCTTCTAGTGCTGTTTCCGGTCTTCTATGCACATGCTAAACCATTTCAAACAAAATTCCTGGATTTTTTTTACTTGTTGGAGCCACCTGAGATCTCCTCCATTGCACTGATTCTTAATTCTGTTCTTTCTTATTTCTCCACCCCAATCCATCTTAGTGTATGCATCCCAATTAAATGTTTGTCTTAGTTTCATTTCTTTGTTGTCCATCATATTAGCATCACATTACAGTGCAAGGCTAATTGGTGTCTTATAATAATGCTCATTTAATTTAATTAGTGCTAGATGATTAAACAACACTCCAATAGCCCTGTCCCCTATGATGCCCAGACATGGATACAGAACATGGACAATGGGAATTGGCAACATGACTCTGCATTCTGCAATCTGTCCTTTTTTATTCCAGGTTAGGGATGCAGATTCGCCTATCGTATCCATAAATGAATTTCACATTTTTTTAATGTGTTTTTTCATACTCTATAGTGTATATTACTTTTCTTCGTTACGACACCTTAATCATTTCCATTTACATTCTTTTCTTGAATCTTTTGTTGTTGAAAAGTAACAAACCTCGTCATAAAAAAAAAGAAGTAACAACGTAATATAATTATATGAAACAAAGGATTTAGCGGAGTAGGATACGGCGATGCGCTAAATGGTATTATGGTATCCTACAAGTATCGGGTATCCAGCAGCACATCTTGTACGAAAGGTGTGATTATGGAAGTAATATGCATGTTCTGCTTCCCCGCTCTGCACTAATCCAGTTTCCAGTATTCTTTTCAAGCCCTCTTATTTATTCTAAAATCGCATCTGGATATTGGTTCCTATCCACTATGGCATCAAGACCAAATTGCCATTGCTAGTTTTAGATAAGGTATAACTTTTACTTCATACTGTTTGTCCTTGTTATGCTTAAATATATGCTTTTTCTAACAAGTTGGCACAAATACCTTTATCTTAAGCTATAGCTTGTTATTCACTCGATTTGTTGTCTCACTATTAGCACCACATGGTCTACAAATAGCATACAACAAGAAACTTTAGCCTAGATTTTTATCTTCCAATTGTCTATAACAAAAATGCCGAAGTAGATGTTTGTTGTACCCTAACACAAACTAGGTACTTATGGTTGTTTCTTTGAAGTTACTATTGCTTCATACATGACTTATATAATCTTAACATATCTATTAGAGATGCATTTTCTTGTTGATTTCAGCTAAACTATCTAGCTCAACAACCTAGGCCTTCTAAAAAATAAATAAAAATTATATTTATGCTTTCTTCCTAGTCTTCAGCTTTTCATGAGGTGCCTTTTTAGGAAAATGGCTTCTTTTGTTGATTGTCCATGCATTAACACTCAGGCTAGAAATCTTTAGCTTAGAAGGGTTCTGGTCTCTCTAGATAATTTGTCTGATCTATATGTGTTGGGAAGTCCCACATCCCACATCGCCTTCCACCTATCAGCTTAAGCTTTTGGGTTGGTACATGGTTTATTACAATATGCACAAACACACACGGGGGCTTTCTTATGGTGTAAAGTTTCCTTGCAACATGAGATAATTTACCCTAGTTTGATGGAATTATTTAGCACGTTGCTTTATCATGTACTGATGCATTAATGGGACGTATCATCTTTATTACTCTGAAAATCATTTCAGATCTTTTTTTCAAGGTTTTTATATTCTTTGAAACTTAATGCATACTGTATGTTTGATTTGATAGATACCTTGTGAACCAATTTTAAACCACTGACGATGATATGCACTGGTTGGTCGTTTCTTGCAGAACCTTGTGAAGGAAAGCATCTGGACAATGCTAGCGGCAGAAAGTTTGAAGGCCTTAGGTGGACTTGGCCTGCTTTTACTTGGAGGAAAATACCTTCTCAGGCGTATTTTTGAAGTTGGTATTAGACTTCCAACAACTGAATTCCTGCCTTGTAGTTATTGATATCATCATTATCATCAAGTTCTTCGGCTGTCGTTATTGTGTCTTTCTTATTGTTAAATAGAAATTGATGTGCAATGCTATTTAAAATGCAGGTTGTTGCAGAATCACGGAGCTCAGAAGCTTTTGTTGCACTCTGTCTACTTACGGTTGCAGGGACTTCACTTCTTACACAGATGTTGGGCTTCAGTGACACAGTACGTCATTTGTCTCTGAAGTTTAAAACAGTTTACATAGTTCAGTTTTCTGCATTACCTAGTTTATGAATCTATTAATGTTGCATAGCTTGGAGCATTTCTGGCTGGAGCACTTCTGGCAGAAACAAATTTCCGAACACAGATTGAAGCTGATATAAGACCATTTAGAGGCTTGTTACTTGGGCTGTTTTTTGTGACTACAGGGACATCCATTGACATGCAGGTATTATCAAACATCCTTTTCCACAGCTTTCCTGTATCTAATCCCTTAATTAACAATTTAAATTTAAAGCTATTATGATGATAGACAGTTAGACAAACTTTATTGTGCATAGTTGGCATAGATGCTTTAAAACTAGAAAAATGGCAGAATGTGTTTAGCAAACTAAACTATTGTATCAGTCATCTATCATTGTTATTTTGTATTGGGATTTGGGTAGCTTGTAGCATCCCTTTTCAAGCAAACACAGTGTGTGCATTCTGTGCCACTTTCGTGCCCTATTCTATTGGTGGCTTGGTGGATTCAATTATTCTGCAATGTAGCACCCTTCGCTTTTCATAGGTGGAGGGCTGGCGGCCATAAAAACTCCAAAGTTCCAAATTGAGTCAACTTCTATTCGAGGTAGTACTCTACCACCATCCTTGCATTGCAAGTAATTGGTAATTGAACACAGTGATGATCGTCGTATCTTGGTAACCTTATGTGGTCAATTCATCAAACATCGACCAGCCTTGTGAAGTTCAACATTGACCAGCCTTGTGGGAGTGGCAGCTTTAAAATGACTCTGGGATGAAAATAAGTTCTAGTCAAAATGAAATTTTACTGGCCAGCAGGATTGGGAGATGTGAATGGAGGCAAAAGCTATTCGAGAAGGCTTTAGGATTTACTTGTCTGTCTATCTTGCTAAATCCTATGATTGATGGGGATTCCTTTGATGCAATCTCTTGGCATCTATAGTGATATTAGAGCTTGATACTGTGGATGTCATGAGAGAAATGAATGAGGATCCTCACACATTTAAATGAAGTAATTTTTTGGTTGGCTACCAGGCTGGCAGAGAAGTGTAAAGGTGATCACTGGAGCCAACCAAAATTCAAGCCCTGTGCCACCTCTACAGTGGAGCAATGCACTTACTTTTTTGTTGGCCATTAGATGAGGTCATTTGGTACTTGGTAGTCTCCATGTATTAGAATCTAATTCTTCATTTTGTGGTTTTTCTTCTGTTCATCTTGGTGATTCTAGATATACCCCATTCTTACCCTTTTAGAAAAGAAGAAAGGGAAGTGTAAATCCCCATAATATATGAGGATTTTTATAGTTTCTCTACCACCCCACCCCAACTCACACACATGATTTTTTATTTTTTTAAATTTTACAGAGTCCCACCAAGGAAAATTTCTTGGTTCTGCCGCTGGACATAACATGATTTTTTCTTCACGTGCAAAATTAGTTAATGACTTTGAATTCATGTGAAGATTGTGAAAGATACGAAGAAATCCTAGTTACAGCATCATTTTATACAGGGAAAATTTTGAAAAGGTATGAAACTTTTGCCTCAATTTCAAAAAAGTACATGAAGATTTGAATATTTCAAAAGAGTATAAAAGTTTTCAACAATTCTTTCAATCAAGTCCTCTCTATAAAAAAAAAGGTTTGAAAATGACAAAAATACCCTTGCCTAATGACAAGTTTGTTTTCTATTAACCTTTTTCCTCTCCAAATAAACCATTTTGATTTGTTGAATTGGGCCCCACTGGGTCATTTGGGTTAGACTTGATCATTTCTCTTAAATAATTTCTTAAAAGGATAATTTGAAAAATGGCTTGAGGGTATTTTTGTCATTTTTCAAACTTTTTTCTTGGTGAGTACTTGATTGAAAGAAAACTGGAAAACTTTTGTATTCTTGAAATATTCAAATCCTCATTTACTTTTTGGAAAATGAGCCAAAAGTTTATTCCTTCCTGAAATTTTCCCTTATATATATATATATATATATATATATATTGTAAAGATTTGATCAAGAAATGAATGTGATTGTGCTCATAAAATAAATCCCTACTATAATTTTCTTTTTTTTTTTTTTTTTTTTTTTAAATCTGATGCTTTTACATAAAGTGATGTAATAAATGTTATACATAAGGAATTTAGAGTTTCTTGTATGACTGTAATAATAGGATGTACCTTATATGTTGCTGAAATTTCTGTATCCTTTTGTCATGCAGCTTCTGGTCCGAGAGTGGCCAAATGTACTCACACTCTTGGCAGGTTTGATTGTTATTAAGACACTGATAATAACTGCAATAGGTCCCCGCGTTGGATTAACTGTACAAGAAAGTGTACGTATAGGATTGCTTCTTTCCCAAGGAGGCGAGTTTGGATTTGTTGTATTTTCTCTGGCAAACAGGTCAGTCACTAAACAAGCTGTGAGCTCCTTTTGTGTCTGCTCATTGATCAATTTCAAGTCTTCTTTTCTGTGAGCAGGCTTGGAGTACTACCACTTGAGCTGAACAAACTGCTCATAATTGTTGTTGTGTTGTCAATGGCATTAACACCTTTCCTCTATGAGGTTGGAAAGAGAGCTGCTGAGTTTATTGATCATAAGGTTCAGGATAAGGAAGTAAATATCTAGACTCCACATGTTTCAATGCAATTCAAATTCTCTGATTCTCTGTTACATTTACCCGAAACCGCAAATGGGTGGCTTCTTAAGATGCATTATTTATTCTTTTTTCACAGAGAGTGGCTGAGATGGTAAACTTTGATGCAAGCGAACCAGTTGTCATCCTTGGATTTGGACAAATGGGTCAGGTGGGCAACTAGCATATTACTATTTTGAGAGGAATTGAGGGATATTTGTGCAAAGCCGATTGGGCCCTTACAGTGTGGCCTATTGTGATACATGTGTATGTGATGTGGGTCACTCAACCGTTTTACCTGCCATGCACATGCCCTACCCTAAAAATCTTGTTAGTCTATTCATCAGGTGGCCACATGCATGTGAAGAAATGGACAATGGAGGAGGAAGAAAAAAGTAACAGCAGTTCATATTTAATATACATCTGTTTCCTAGCTCATTTGTGGATTACCTCTTTTTCGTTTCCGTATTTTGTTAACACATGCATCTTCATGGTCGGCTCCACCTGATGAATGACCAGTAACCTTGCATCTAATTAGAGCTATCTGTACATTGTAGTTGTTTAAGTCTTCCTAGTTGCAGGTTCTTGCTAATTTCTTATCAACTCCATTGGCTTCGGGATTGGGTGGAGACCTTTCGGGATGGCCTTACATAGCTTTTGATATTGATCCTAGAGTTGTAAAGGTCTCTGAAAATCTTCCTCCTTTTGCTATGTGTTTGGACTCTTGTAATCACTTTTACTCAGTATTAAGTCCTGGTATGTTAGCTTTACACTATGTTTGGGAAGGAGGGAAAATGGGGGGAAGGATAAAAATGAGGGGAAAATGGAGGGAATGTGTTAATGGAGGGTGTTTGGGAAGTGTGGAGGGAAAGTGGGGGAGGAGAATGTGGGGGGAAAATTTGTGTGGGGCCCTCCAAAAAATTTTCCCCTCAAAAGTGAGGGGAAAATGAGGAGCAAAGAGGGGATTTTTGCTGAAATGACTAAAATGCCCCTTTTGAAATGGTAATCTTCCTACTTTTTGACTTTTTGAAATGCTCTTTTTGGTAATTTTCTACCTACTTCACAAACAAACAAAATCCTACATTTTTCACTTTTCTTTCCCCTACTTTTTACTATCCAAACAAGAGGAGGTAAAATAAATTTTCCCTCCCCTCCCCTCCCCACTTCCCAAACATAGGGTAAAAGCTGTTCAAGACTTGGCATAACTGATTTCTTATGTTGCAAGCAGGCAGCTCGGAAACTGGGCTTCCCAATCCTTTATGGTGATGGATCACGTCCAACAGTTCTGCAATCTGCAGGTATTTTTTCTCCAAAAGCTGTCATGATCATGTATACGGGGAAACATAGGACGATTGAGGCTGTTCAAAGGATTCGGCTTGCATTCCCTGCGGTAATGTGGAGTTTTTTCCTCTCATTCCTACACTATTATGTTGTTTTGCTTTCTAACTATTCCTTGAGTGCTATATGCTAAGTTACAATGTGCTGAACTGAAGAGACTGCTAGTGAAGCGAATTTTTATAATTTGGAGCATGTCTGGACTTACCTCATAACCTTGATTGCAGTGGATATGGGTGGAGGGGCTACCACAATTCTGATTGTTTTATCACTGTTTATGACGTGCCACATGTCTACTGGTCTTCTTTACTTATTTGGTCCTTAACCCAACTTTACATCCAGCCGCAGTTGGGGTTTTTATGGGCATAGGGAACTATAAGTTTCCTTGCTCGATAGAGATTGTAGTTTAGCTTATTATAAAGCCTCATATAGGGATCACTGGTGATTGTACTTACACGTCAATACATAGGAAAAGCTCTGGTCAACTTTCCCGGTAGTACTGTCAACAGGCAGGATTCAGGCTGGACTCACATGGGCTTTGATCTTGGTTCAAGGATTTATTTTCAGGGGCTGAATCTGTGAGCCTGTGGCTACATTGACCTTGAAATCTGGATACAAACCCACCTGATACATCAACAGAGGCCCAGCTCTGTCTGGCAAATGCTCAAGCTCAACGAGGGCCCAAATTCAATAGGAGTTGGATACCAAGACTAAGTTTTTCCCCTCTGGCCCACGAGGCAGTCTGAATGTATTGCTATCAGATTCATGCTCGTGGGGTTGGCTATCACTATTTTACTGACTTGTTTTTTAATATGGGAAGTGAACAGAGCAAATGCTAGGGAGCACTAGTTCTGTAAATCCAATTCAACTCTTCAATTGTTGAAAGAAATGCTACTATTTACCCAAAAAAAAAAAATGTTGAAAGAAATGCAGTGTTTAAGGCGTACTGAGAGTCAATCAATGAGTTTTAGTTTGTGAACTACGTCATCATATGATTTCTAATAAAGTAGCATCATTCCAGTGGTGGGGTGATGCTGTCAGCTTAGGACTTCATTTATAGCGTTCAAATCAATCAGAAGTAATTTTAACTATGTCATGGGGATAGAACAAATTTCAAACACACCCTTACATTATGATTATTTTGGACTTGGTAAAAAAAATAGAAAAAAAATCTTTTAAAGAAATTATTTGCAATAAACTCTTTTGGGCCAGTAAATTTCAAGCTTAAGTTGGTTTGCAATCATTCTGTGGAGGATGCACAACTGAAATCCTATAATTATTAATCACAATGCTAATGCAGTTGCCCCTTCTGACAGATACCTATATACGCCAGGGCTCAAGACCTCGTCCATCTTCTAGAGCTTAAGAAAGCAGGTGCAACAGATGCTATACTAGAAAATGCGGAGGTTCGTTGAATAATCTTCCTTTTTATTTTAGGTCAACCAGTACCTTCTTTGCATTATCTAAAACATCAGTAAAATCCATACCAACCAGTAGTTCTTATGCTGAGGGGTCTGTCAGCTGAGACTTAAAAAGTCCTCTTTTTTTCTTGATGTTACAGAGGTTTCAACATTAGAGGCATCCTAATGTAAATCCATGCCATTGTTTCTTTACCACAGACTAGTTTACAACTGGGCACAAAGCTTTTGAAAGGACTGGGAGTCATGTCCGACGATGTAAATTTCTTAAGCCAGCTTGTCAGAGACTCAATGGAGATGGAGGCCCAAGACTCATTAGATAGAACTGATAGCCAAGATAATAGGGTTATGAAGCCATTGCAGGTAAGTTAATATTCATCCCTTTTCTTTTCTTTTTTTTTTTTTTTTTTTTTTTTTTCTGTTTTCTGTCTGATTAGATTGCACAACTAAATCAGATAAGAGCGGCGGAGTTGGTTGGGACCCGGCATGTGAAACCACCAGTTTCTCACAACCAACAATCCCAGTCACCTGATCAACATGAGACACCTCAAGATTTGACAAAAACATCTGGTGCTCTTTCAAAAGTCGATAAATCGGGTTTTGTTGCTGCAGTGCAGCACCTTGAAAATGAAGAATGTGTAAAAGGTGATGGTTCCTGTGATTTGCAGCACAACAATTCCTCAAACATACACAATAGTGACAAAGGTGAGAATGATATGGTAGACCAGTCAATGCCATGCACAACGACATCTGAGGGACCCTAAATTTTTGGGTCCTAAATTTTTGTACATCCATTCTTTCTTGATCCTGTAATCCAAGTTTTTGTCATACACCTCAGATGTACAGCTCGTAGAAATGCGTCCTTCAAAAGGTATAGAAAGACCCATAAATGTTCACATCAGTTTACTTTTAGACATAAACAAGCGAAGAACCACCACAGCCAAATTCACTGTTGATAACTTGTACTCTTTTTGATACATATGCGAGTTATGTGTATGATTACTGTTACATTAGAAAAGGATTCCTGTTTCTTTCCTTGAGTAGGCTGGGCAAGAAGCCTACATCGAGTGTTGACAAAGTGACTCTTTAGCCAACGGTTGATCGGGGTGGCTGGTTGGGCTTAAGGACCACACAGAGAATGATTTATGACTATCCTCCCATCTATGACTTAGTAGTTAATCAAAGTTGGAAAACTTGTGACTCAGACTCGACTCACCCTTTCTCTATTTATTCTTAGTAAAACAAAAGAAAATATTGACTCAGTCATTGTGAGGAACACACACGGTCATTTTAAAAATAGATCAAACAGTTATAATTTTTAAATATATGTATATTTGTATGTATTAACGATAATCGATCCAAATTAATAAGTTCATTTATGCAATAAAAATACTATTAAGGATGAAAATAAAAGGGAAAAATCTTAAATATTAAATAATTTAAGTCTGAACATCAAATGTACAAGATTAAATATAAATTTGAAATTACATTTCAATCATCTTTGTTAAATTGCTAACTCTAAACCCTAAAGCATTAATTACATAAAAATAATCAATTGTTTGGAATCAAATCTACCTATGAAATGGTTCAAAATGCATAAAACTTGAGGTGACTCGGCTGAATTCCCTCATCAGTCCTAAGTCAAAAGAAGGTTTGGCTGAGTCAAAAGTCAATTCACAGAGTTTTCTACCTTGTATAGTACCGTACCGAAACTGTTCTTGCGTACCGAAACTGTTCTTGCGTCCCCAAACTCCAGCAAATGAATAGTGTAGCTATCCACATTTAATAAGAGAAAAGGGTCAAATATTGGGTGCCTATAACTTCAGGCATTCTCCAGTGGATTTCATCAGGCTCTCTAAGATTAATGGCTGACGAAGAGAACAAAGTATCACCTTGTTAGCTTTCGACTTCATCCTTTTTATTTCTCCCCACATTTGCCCCAGTTGCTGACTACATCCCTTTTACCTTACGTCCCAACTGCAGTGTTCATACAATTTTTAGATTGTCACTGTTTTTTTTATTCTTTTTTTCTGTTTTTTTTTTTTTTTTTTTTTTGGACCAGGTTCTGTAAGCTAAAGTGTCTTAACCACTGATTGGCTTTCAGACTATCTTTCATGCGCACGACGTAATGGTAAAGAATCAAATGCTAAAGATATCCTTTTGACTAGATTCTGCTAGTAGGAATTTGAATAACTTTAGACAACACTCATGATTGAGTTGTGTTCGCATCTTAGGATTGTTAAGTTAGGCTGCATTCCAATGTAGCAAAATTTAAAAAACGAATAACTCTAAAAAATTAATAATAATAAAGGGATGGTCAGTGAAGTCAGCCTTTTCTTCCTGAAAACTTAAACCTTTTTTTTTTTTTTTTTGCTGCAATGGGCTACCGGCCCTATCTGTGATAATCTTAACTGGAGGACTTTGGGTTCAATCTCTGGCCATATGTGTTAACCTAGGGTGCCAGCACCACTCCTATATGAACAGGTATAGGCACCTACAAGATCCTAGCCGTTCATTCGATGGGGCTTGCAAGTATACGCTCATATACCATGTCCGGGGTCCAACCACAGTATTTGAATAAGAATCTGTAATTTATTCTTCTCATTGTTGTTATTTTCTTTAGTCTTTTTTTTTTTTCCTCCATAACTCTCACCAAATCCAGTCACAACCTCGAATCCGGGGAAAACAAAGCTTGTAACGATTGTTGCCAAACATAGTTATCAAGGGATGGTAGGTACATCCCATCTAAGGGCACATCACACATTTATTTGCTTTGCCCAACCACGGAAAACTATAAAAACATTATTCATAGATGTTCCCACATTGGAATGTCTACTACTGATCGGTTGAAGAGGCTGCATCATCCTTGTGCTTGACCATCCCGGAATCAACAAGAATGGGCACCTCTGCAGCTAGCCATGGAGCCAGACCTAAGCAAAGGGCGTGGGCAATTCCAAATCTTGGGCTGCAAAAAATAGAACAGCAGAGCAACCATCGTCTTAGAACAAAAATAGAAAACTTGTCCAGGACCTTAAGCCTACTATATGATATTTGAAGAATTGCACATGATGTCATTGCATGCTTTATATGAATGCAACAAGAGACAACAAAACAGAAATAATGCTTTATCAATCAAAATATCATATAGATTAATTCTGAATTTCTGCAATTGATGAAGGGAAGTATTATAAGCTTCAAAGATAATAAAAAAGGAGAATTTGGAGAATTCTGTAAGCCAAAAAGCCAATTCATGAGGCTGAATTCCTGAAAACTCAGGAACCAAATAGTAGGTATCCATATGTGGGGGTGCGTGTGGTGGGGGTGTTTTGGGATTATGGTGTGTGCACATTGGGAGCGGGGGTGGTTGGGGTTTTGACTTGCTATCAAAAATTCCCAACAAATCCTGTGATGAATTCTTGCAAACAAACACCCCCTTGGGAGTCCTGTGGTTCCTGTCAAAGAAAAATGTACATCGATAATATATTTAATGCCAAAGGTAAGATATCTGTCAAGAGAAGATAAAAGATACATCGATAATGTATTTTATCCCAAATGCAAAATATGCAAGGAAAGTGAATCACTGAGCTAGAAGGCAGATTAAGTACAGATTAAATATAACAAAAAAAGACTTGTTTTTTGTTACTGTCAAGAGAAGGAATATGCTGCAAGAAAAAACAGTCACGATCAGTAACAGCACTTTCTCTAAACCAGTCTTCCCTTAGAGGAAGCCCAAGTAACAGCAAAAATGAGTCCCTCTACTTTGGCCCAAAATACATCCATCTAAGAAGCTTCCTACACCCTGCTAAGGATCAACAGAGCTTCCACACCATTCTAATCACATGGATAATCAATATTCACAATCTCTCATCACACCCCCCAACCCTCTCCAGATTAATTTACCTATCGCAGTCTAAAAATACGCCTCCATGACCCTGAGCAGGGATTAGTCCATGATATCTTCCTTTCAATCCCAACATTATTGGAGCACAATAAAATTTGAAACAGTTACACCCTTAGACTTCTAGAACCAAAAAAAAAATACAAATAGAGACAACCCCTTCTACTGAATCCTCCTAAAATCTCTCCCACAAAGAACAATAGGGCGGGGAAAAAAGGTTAGTTAAACACACAGTGAAATCATAGGCCATGAAAGGGCTCCATTCAATGATTTTGAAAAAAAAAAAAGAAATTATATCCAGTATATAATATGATTTCTTATCAGTCTCTAGTATATAATATGACAAACAAATCTTCTTTTCTTTTATCAATTCATGCCACGATTTGTGGACAAATCGCAACAGTGAGATGATAATGTTGTCTTTCATTGGTTCTGACTTTAAATTCCAATCTATTACCAATAGTTGGTTAAAATTTAAACCCAAGGACAACTAAATGCTCACCTCGCAAAATAAATAAATAAATAATCTCATCATTGCTTAATATAAGGGAGGCAGGATATCATCTGGCCCCAAAAGCTTTAAAAGGCAAACAAAGATGACTGAAACAAAGTAAATTCCATTGTTTATCATTTTATGCAAAACCTTCATGATAAGTTGGAATATATCAAAGGCAAATTAGAGAGATGAGAAGTGAAGGGTCTTCTGTGGAGATCTAATCAACTAGGGAATGGGGTCTATCCTTCACTTTTAGCCACTTTGATAGAAAAGCATTGGATAGAATAGAACCCTCAGGAATTTCAATACCAATTAAGCATTCAGGACATTAACAAACACCAACCCTTACATAATTATAATTGAGAGACAAGAAAAAAAAAACCCTAGCTTCCAGAATTCAAAATTAAAGGGGTGGAAAAAGAGCAATGTGATGAGAAGGCATCATACCAGTTCTTTGCCCACAAAGGCTTGAAATGCACAGTGAGACAAATCTTCCCTCCTCTATACATCTGTAATTTTAAAATTTTCCAATTCCCTAAAACAGAATTAGCATTTGAGGAATTGAAGAATAAACTAAACTGAGGGGAGCAATAAGATAATAAAAATTGGACCTTGTGGGTCTTGCCATCGAGCTGGGGGAGCTCGATCTCCGGCGCGGTGGCGGGGTAGGTGACGGGGATGTCGAATTGGAGGTCGAATTCGTATTTGAGGAGGTTGTGGACGTACCAGCACTTTCCAGTCCAACGCGTTCCCTCGGCGTTGGCGGAGATGCGAAACCAGTCATTGTCGTTGGATTTGTTCATGGAGGTGTAAGCGATGAGGCCCCTGTACTCTTCCTTCAGACGCTGCGTCCAGGCAGCCCCGTCGCGGGGTCCGGCCTTCGTCGACAGCAGAGGGATCTGAGTCAGGGTCGACTTCGTGTTCGGATCCCAACCCTCCATTTCCTACTTCCCCCACCCTTTGATCTCCTTCGATCTCTCTTTCTCTATTATCGATGATGAATGATATGATGAGTGGCTCGCTCTGCTGCTGATGCACAATCAGTAGTTGAAGAAGAGAATCAAAACTCCTCCCGTCTCCTCTTTGATTGTTGCTATAATCAGGGGAGAGAAAAACCCTAACCCTAGAATCTCCCTCTCAAATCTTCCCTCGTGTATGGCTAGCTGCGACGGACCACACCTTATAATATTCTCGCAACCTCGCATTTGCCGTGTGCAGGGCTTGGACGCATGGACAAGCCCGAGCCCGAGCCCGAGCCCGAACCTCGGCAACCGACTTCGGGGGCTTTACTTGTAGAGTTAAGTAGAGTAAAAGTTATTTTGAAAAAATAATAAAATATAAGTGAGTTATGATTGTATTTTATTTTTAGATGTATGTGATTAAATTTTTTGACTTTTTGTATGAGAAAATGGATTTATTTTTTTTTTGTTGTAGTTACTTTTTTACCTTTTTTTTTTCCTGAAAAGACGAGGGAGTTGTGGTAATAAGTGGTTTTGATTTGACATTTAACTTGACTTGACTTTACAAGTAAAATTACCAAACGGTCACGTTCCTTCCTCTTCTGGAGCTAGAGGCTCTTGGTATAGACCCGCAATTTCTCTTCTTCAGAAACTGAAAGTTGAGTCCACTTATACTGCCACAGGAATTTTATTCAGCTTCTCTCTGAGTTCAAAGGAAATAGTTCAACCCAAAAAGTTGGGAACCCTCCGTTAGCGAAAAAAAAAATCCCTCAAATTTACTTTTTTTTCTTAATTTGATGCTTAATTTTATTTTATTTAACTCTAACTTAAAAATTAATAAGTCAAAAGGGGTCATGTGAGGCATGTCACCTCGCTTGGAGCGAGTAGGTGCGATTGTAGCATAAACCCCCGATTCAAACTCTAATTAGTAAAATTCTTTAAAAAAAAATAAAGAAGCAAAGATTTATCTAGTGCAAGTATATGTTGGGGTCATGCATGTGCCTGGATTCTAGTTCTCTATATTAACAATACCACAGGGATACTCTATCAAAAAATGAAGGAAAGAAAAAAAAGATCACGGATATTTTTGTAGTTATATTGTATGTGTTTTAGTTTAATCCGTACAAAATTGAGGACACCATTAGAGACCCAATTATGACTTTGTCATTGAGGAACAATCTATTGTGTTTCTTCTTTATCTCACGATGTTGGGCTGGGTCCCTTATTTTCTCAATATATAAAAATATTATATATATATATATAATAAAAAATATATATGATGTAAATGAATAAACAGATACGTGACCTTTCTTGGTTAATTAAAAGTTGATATGAAATAGAATTTAAATATTGATTAGAGTTGATTTAAAAATCAAACTCTTTTTCACCCTATTTTGGAAGTAATACTTATAGGAACATGGCTTATGCTTACTTTAAAATTTTTTTTTTCTTTAAAGTAAAATTTGCAGCTTCATGAAAAAGAAGTGATTTTTCTGGATAAACTCAACTTAAAAAATTGATTTTGAAATCTATCAATCGTTTTTAAATGAGGCTTTTATGAAATAAGTCTCTCCTAGTGTGTCGAATTTTTATCAGGAAGTAAACTCTAATTTAAATTCGGTAAAATGCCCTTTGGGGAAATCTTTTTTTTTTTCTTTTTTTTAACAAATGGTATCAGAGCATATGGTTCATGATGATGAACATGATGATGCGAGTTCAGAATTTTTTTCTCACCAAAGACAACTAATCATGTAAATGTACTTCCATCCCAAACTTTTATAGTGTTTATTCATTCTAATCATAGAAATGTGTCCGTCCATATTTAATCCAAGGTTGTAAAGTTTGTGATTAACGTTCTAACTGTTTGATCTTTTCTTTTTTTTTTTTTTTTCCTCTTGAGAGGATTCAATCTGAATCTATTGGCGATAATTAATCTAGACCCAAATCCCAAATAATTGAATATAAGAAAACAATGGCTCTATTTGTTCATTATTTTGCTCTTGTTGATTCTACTCTCTACTAAGTTGTTCATAATTATCTTGGTTTGAGAAAATTTGGACTCTTGGAACTTTCCTTTTGCCCGACCATCCCTTCTCTCTATCGTGGCCCTGTTCGAGTCTTCTTTTTCTCTCTTTCAAGTCTCACAACATATTTTACCAAAAAAGGAAAAAAGTCCTACAACATCAGCCCTCCCACTACAGGCCGTTATACATGTATTTTTTTCTTCCTTCTTATGAGTTGGTTGTTTTCCTTTGTGCAGACAAGATGGTTGGATGAGAAAATTGGTGTGGGTTAATGCTTTTGAATGTAAATTGAAGTGAGAGCTATTTTAAATATTGAAAGCTCTTTTCTACTTTTTATTTTTAAATAAAGCAAGACTGTTGTTGATGAAAAACAAAAACACAAGAGCATCAAAGACATCACTTCTGTAAAATTATACCAGGTTGAAATGGAGAGATTCCCACATGTAGCACCTCAAGAAAGTAAGATAGGTTAACTTGCCTTTGTTTGATGGAACTGAATTTCTAAAAATTTATGGTAAAATGGGTTGCAGGAATCATTATTAATAGGAACTGAATTCCTATGAATTCAGTGTAAATGGGCTGTAGAGAGTAGAAAGCATTACTAAGGAGGTGAAAGGTGATGGATAGGTGGAGATGTAACCATAACTTTAATAAGATTTGATTTACTAGTGATGATGACTTGGTACCCCTTTTTAAACCAAAGGGAGAATATGTGATAGACGATTTTATTCTTGAACTTGTAGAAGTATTGAACTTAATTTTTATCCTTAGGATTCATTGAACTTTAAATTCTAATTTTGTGGTATTCATTGAACTTGTTCTAATTTCATGCTTTATCAAATTATTGTTTCCTATTTTTGTGCAGATTGGCTTTTGAATTTTTTTTTTTTTTTGTCAAATGGTTGGGTCATCGATAACATAGGCCCCTTTTCTCATGATCAAGGACTAAATCCACACTAATTACAAGGATAGGGTTTTATAGATTAATCGTGGGCAGTGGCTGTTGCTTGGTGATCTAACTTTACTAATTAAGAAAGCATGCAATTTGCTATGATATTGTTTTTTCTTGATTTTTTTCCTAATTCTGATAATTTGTGGGAAAAAATGTGAAGTGAAGAAAAGTAATGGACTGATATAATTTATTTTTTCTTCTTTAAAAAAATCTATGGATTACTTTTTGAGAATTATTCTAATAGAAATATTTGCAACATTGACTTATATAAAAGTATGGGAAAAAGGAACTAAATCGGAAATTAATCTTTTTTTTTGCCTTTCCAATCAAGTAAATAAATCCCATTCATAATGTTAAAAAGAAAAAAAAAATCATGATTCCAAAGAATGATAATCGCCAGTTTGGATTACCAAAATAACATGATACATCCTTGTCCATAATAATTTGAAGCATACTCGAATTGACAACAAAAAAGCTATTCAAGCATACACTCTGTCCAATTTCACATTCCAACAATAGGAATGAAAAAACTAAAATGCGACTGGGACTCAATGAGTAAAGGATAAATTAACAGTGCCCCTTCATTTAAAAAGGAATCACTCATTCAGGAGAGATCAGTCACCATTATGGAATATATCTCCAAGCTTGATGCATAACAACTTCATTTATAAAAGGACGAAGATCCCACATTAAGCAGTAGCTTTCCAGCTGTCCTGACGATGTATTATGGTTTAAAGACATAATAATTCTTTCCTGCAAATTTGTTGAATTTTAATTGTTAAGTAACATTTTTCTTTAAAAAGGATGAAAGGATGTTAATCAGATGACTCAGAAGATAGAAAGCAGAGCCCACATTACCTGCATAGTGTAGTCGAGCTTCACCATGCTATAAATGATTCTCATCATGATAGCATAATCTGAAACTTGAAGACACCGAAGACAGCCTGATTCCATTACATCCTGAAGAACAGAAATATTAACAATTAGTATAAACAATGTTAGTCTAGTCTATTTTGTTGCATTCAGTGAAATCATTTTATATAGAAACCCAGTAAGGTAAAGGGTGGGTAGCAGAAGTCCCTGTTTCTATTCCAATCTTGTTCCAGTTTGGAATTTTTTTTCAACTTACAGATGTTTTGGCATTGATGTATTTAGAATACAATGTTAATAAAAAACCTTGGCAACAGAAGAGGATTTCTTATGCTCTGGTTATCATTTTTATATCAATAAATCATATGCATTCTCCAAAACTGGAGCGAAAAAACAACTGAAATACCATAATAACCCATTCAGTGAACAAGATGCAAAGAACAATATTGATTAACTTGGAGAATATTTGAAATCCATGTACAAAAATAAACATGACGAGGTATGTTGAAATCATGTCAAGTTCTTACAATGTCATTTTTCATGCCATTGCATACATATACAGCACGTATAATCCCCGTTCAAACATCGGGTGGGTCTGGGTCCACCATGTTGATCTCTCCTATGGCAAAGTAGAATCAATTATTCTGTGAGCCATGCATGTTGTTTCGTGGTTTATAGCATGTGCATTGTCTTTAGATACATGGGACCCCTGATGGGACTGTCCTGATTTTTAAACCTGACCTATATGGTCAACCCACCAGATGCACACCTCCACATATGGATGCACGGGAAATAGCATGAAAAGACTGCCTTGCAATATTACCAAACCTCTTAAAAAAATTGAACTGACCTTTTCAAAACAAGTTGCATGATGTACCAAGTCAAAAGCAGAAAGTTTATCCAAAACTTGTAATGAACTTTCATTCTCAGCACGCATTACACCAATGCCATCTTCCATGAGGCACTCAAGTTCATCAAGCAGTACTTTTGCTGCAAAAAAAAGGAAAGCAGAAGCTTCAAGGATAACCAGGGGCGGGGAGGAGTAGCCCCCCACAATTACTAGAATACTTAAATGTATGAAAGTTGTTTAATGACATTCCTAAACTTGCTCCCTCACCCTTACCCCCTCATTGTATTACTGCCAGGCCTTAAAAGAAAAGGAATGGGGAGGTGCTACAGAGATAGAAAGTAAAGAAATAATGATACTGACCTCAAGTTAGGAAATACATAAAGAGATCTGACAGCTTAGATAACAACTAGATCAAGGGAGCTATAATCTACAGACAAGATCCTTAAGTTTCTTACGTTTTTACCGTACTATCCAATATTTTTTAAAAATAGATTTACCTCATCAATTAAAGGGAGTTTAACATTTAAAAAGAAAAGAAAAAGACGGAGGACCTAAAATTAATAATGATGGCAAAAAACCTCTATTCCATGATATTATGAAGACCCGGCATTCATTGATATCACAGAATAATCTAACATACAAATGCCCCAATTCCATGATATCATGGACTGTTAGATTATGGGAATAATGATATCATGGAATGTCCCTTTTTTCATGAAATTTGCATGTGGGTTATTCCATACTATCATGGAATGTTGGATTTGTGTTTTCTTAATCATGTTTTGGGCCCTCTAGAGAAAATTCAACCTCCACAAAAATAAATAAATAAATTGCACAAAGAAATCAAAGAACAAAATCCAATAAATTCACATCTTTTCTTTTGAAAATAAACTCATATCTCAAAAGTATCGATAAAAAAACACAACATTAAAGATATGCATTAGACAGAGAAAGATGGTGACGAAAGTGACCTTTGGCAAGATGTTCTTGAAGTCCTCGTTGGAATGCATGTACTTCTGTGTGCACATTTGTAAACCACGAAAAGACACACAGTTATTATGTCTAGCACCACTCTTCAAAGGGCATCAATGATTTAAAAATTTTAAAGGAAAAAATGATAAACAAAGAGTAAATGATATGGTTACGATACTTGTTGAGCATGTATGTCTGTTATATTCTTTTTTTAATAAGTAACTTATTCAAGTAATTGCAATAGCTCAATATCAAAAGGTACAAAAATGACATGGTGTGAACTGTTATGCATTTCTTAAGAATGTTTATGTAACACAGATTCTTCTTCAAAGACTAGGGCTTGAAAAGAGAAACATAGAGCATGATGATCAAACCAACACAAATGAAATCAAATACAATGGCATGCATCATAAATCTAAAGTCTTTGAGAGCCTCATAAACTTCACAAAAGAAAATAGAGGAAGGGGAAGAAAAAATAATACCAATGACGACAACGCAACCTCAATTGAAAACTCCAAATCGACGAAGAAAGTCAATGAAACAAAATTGGAGGAAGAGATGATTGATGAAAAGGTTGCAGGAGAGCAAGAAATTAAAGACAACACATCTTTTAAACAAGAATTCCATCCACATCAACAAACTGAGCCAGTTATATATCATAAAAGGAGAAAAGATTCCAAATATGGATAGTGAGAGAGAAGATTATTCAGATGTTGAGATCTGACCAGTGATATCCAATACCAGTCCCTCCATTGATTTTGTTTTTCAAGATCAAAGGTAGTAATTAGATACAAGATCAACGGTAGGATGGACACCATAAAATGATCCGAATTTATATTAATCTTACATGGGATCCATCCATTCACCAGTGCCCACGCCTCAATTCAACTGCTGGGTGGACGATCCAATTATTATTCATGTGCACCATTAGAGAGTTGAAAGGATTGGAACTACAAAATGGTGCAAATTATATTGGATCCAAGTGACCACAAGAAAACTCAAGAGGAGTCTTAAAGCCAGGGAAAATATGCAAATCCAAAAGCCTTGGAGGATCCAAGTGGGGCCACAACCAGCCATGGGGTCCCACATTCTAGTCAGATGATTAAAAAGGGGTCACTTGCATGTTTTGCATGAAATGATTATGAGCAAGAACTCTGTAAATACTTTTAATGCTTGGAAAAAGGATTTCGGTGTCGAAATGATAGTAGCAAGGAATGATTCCTGTCCTTTTCTAAATACTATTTTTCCTTTTTTGAAATGGCAACTACTTTTATCATTAAACAGGAGTACAATTAAAAGGCTAAGAAAGGCCAATTATAAATCAGAAGCATGCCAAGTCACATGCTAAAAAAGCATCGAATCACAATTCCCACCATATCTCCATTGGTTAGATCTGAAAATGTCTGCAAACTCCTTCAAAGTCCTACCAGCCACTAGGCCCTACCAGCCGCTAGGCGGTCAAAATTATTTAAAATCCACCTTCAAATTATAAAATGCTCAGATAAAAGCAGTTGATGACCATCTTCATTCTTCTGTGGGTAAGACCAAGAAAACCAAGCATGACTTCTCCAAAAACTAGGAAAGTTTGGTTTTCATGATCCCATCATTCCATATGTGACAATGTTAAGTCAACCCAAATAAGTTCCTAATTAACCAACCAAATTCCCAGAGTGACAGAGCCAAACTGGGGTCTGCATCATCATTATCTAGACCAGAACATTCTAGCTCCTTGTGGGGCAGAGCTGAGCATGAAGCTTAAGCCCTATGTATAAATCAGGGCCACATTGTGAAGTCCAATCGCAATCCTATCAAAAAGTAAGATGGCTAGTGGACACCATTCATATGCCAGATATATAACAAAATAAAACACATTTTGTACTCTAGATCCACAAGTTTTGAGGCCCACTAATTTCCTTGGGAAAAAAAATGGCTTCAACATTATTCCACTCTTCCAGTACTTGTGTGTGTGTGTGTGATTGTGATTAACACCTGCTGTCCATCCCAAGTGGGCTTCCCGAGTAAGTTGGAGTTGACAATGAATATCCTGTATTCTATTGAGTGATAATTGATCCCTTTAGGCAAATGTTGCCTTTTCGACCCTCTTTTGATCAATCGATCCAGGTTGGTTCTGAGTCGACCAAACAATCTATCGATCAATCTTTTGTAGAAAGGGATTGATGCGATCCGGAGGTTGTTCTATCATTCAATCAATTTGAATAAAAACAATCTCATAGAATCGAAATCAATCTGACAAGGAAAATGGTGGGAATTCAATGAAATTCGATTAGATTAAACATGATTCAGAATTAGTGAACTAAGGAAGGGTGATATATATATATATATCTGAAGGTAGGCTGATTCAGAATTTGATGAAATTCAATACAGAAACTGTAGTTTGATCACTTGTTCCCATGTGTAAAAAAACAGCCAGTCAATTGTACCATTGAATGTGGAGAGCCCCTCCAATATGGAAGGAGATTCTTTAAGAACCTGAATTATACATTTGAAGCCATTGGTTTGCTGCTATTTACAATGGTTAAAAAGAACCACAGGAATGGTCCAGAAAATAGCATGTACTTCATATAGTTTTTGGCTATCCCCAACTAAGCTGTGTACCTTAGGTAAGTAGGTTCAAGATGCTATCTTTTGTGCAAATTAATTGTTCAGAAAACATGCATTTGTCGGAGATGAAACCCGATAGATGTTTCCATGTTATCCAGCAGATAATTCAAAGAAGAAAATTAATTTATCCTTACACTTGATTGTATCCTGCACGGCAATCAGAACATGCCTACATCCCACTTCAACATACGCTTTCATTCTTTCCGTGTGATTAGCTTTAATAATAGAGTGAGCCACTTTTGATGTCTCCTGTAGTGGAGGCTTTCGAAGTAACTCTGCTTCAAAGGACAACCATATTGACTCAGAGATTTCTTGCCACAAAAAGGATGCAAATTCAACACAAAAGGAAATTCATTTTTAAATTTGCATAAGGGCTTCTTAAAAAAATGTAAGCAGCACTCTATGTCTAGAATATAAACTCAATAAATTCTAATTGTTTGTGACCTTAGCAAGCTTAACCATCCACCCAAAAATCATTTAATAGAAAATGGCAAATAGCTCTTACAAATTACAATAATATGGCTTTATACTGAATACAGGATAATAAATTGATGTTTATGAGCAAAACTAAAGGCAAACAAGCCTCATCTGACATGCAAACTCAATGTTACAATAAAACTATATGAATACAAACATCTGTTAAAAATGTTCCTAGCCACTGGTAGATTCATTGAAAAGCTTATTTTCCCTGTTGGATATTATGAGTCAATTGCGACAGCTGAAGCAGTGAGATGTGAAACTGAATCCCTCTTAAAAATTGTGTAAAGGAATAAAGGATTATATACAAAGAGCTATTATCCTTTCCTGCCCCTAGCAACATAGACTGGCTGTGTGACCAATGCAGAACCCAACTTTGCATGACCCAACCTGCTCATATTGCATGCCTCTCCATGCATAGGAACTGGCCCAAATCCCCAACAAGAGTGAAATGCATTGTTGGGCTAAATATGTGTAAAACCCTTAGCTATATATTCCATTAATGTAAAGGCAATGGGGGGTGTGTGTGTGTACTGAACTATTCAAAATAATATATTTATCACTGAATTCAGTTGATATTTGGGCCAGCGACTATGTGCAGGGAGGTCAGTAACTTGGCAGGTTACATCATGCAAAGGTGAGGCATATATGTCAAAGCAGCAGGAGGATAGCAAAGGTCAATGCAGTACGGCCACACTCAAAGCTGAGAAACAGCAAAAATGTTGTGGACTTATGGTCACTGGCAGCAGCATAGCGAACATCATACTAGAATCTGTAACAGGGAAAAACAGAAAGTGACAAATAGTGACTCGCTGACACTCACCTAGCTCTTGGTGAAACCCAGCAAGCAACCTACCACTCACTGCAACCAACTCTTCAAGTTTTGTAATCCTATAGAAAAAGTAAAAAACTACCACTTGAGATTCCAGAAAAATATGTTATGACTTCTTTGCAAATATGAAGGGTAAACAGAAACTAATAAAGTAAAAGACATAGTTAGGAAAACACTAATACAGATGAAGTAACTGGTCAAACTCATTTAATATGCAAGAAAATTACCCCAATCCATAAGGAAACAAATGTGTGCAGTCCTAATGAAATTTATTATTTTCCCAATAGGAATTGAAACTTGAGATGTCTATGTAGTGGCATCTTGAGATGTGTTATCATTGATGGATACGCTTTTTTCTTCATGGTCCATACAAACATGATCACATTTTCTCATAGGTCCAGATGGGTCACTAGGTTGGAGGTTGGACAAGGAAGAGACAAGACTGTAGAAAAAAAAAAAACTAACCATCTGCACATTCTTAACGCTGCTCATAGAATGTTACCTATATTTACTGTCTACCTTCACTGAAGAAGTGAAACAATGGATTGCTAGAATTATGAGATGCGTGCCATCAGGAACCTACAAACGAACATTCTCGATCACGGAAAGGTAAGTAGTTAATTTGCCGCACCTCTAACCCCTAGGCACTTTGAGTGTATTGGTTAGCAACTTGATAATGCCTACATGAACCAAGTGCTCACCCAAGCAAGTGCAAGTGGTTGGTGGAAATCATATCTTTCATCATTTTTATAAAGTGAAAGGCCCCATTTTGGATGAGTGTCTAGTTTAGTCAGATAGGCCCACTGATTGTGATATCTCCATTAATTTATTGTGTTTCTTCTTCTTTTTTCAAGTTTTATCAGATTCTCTCCTAGTCCGAAGGGATTTTGTAATATTTACAAACTTCATTAATAAATAACGCGCTAAGCTAACCGCATTCACCTAATTTCCTTTCCAGTACTTCCTCTTTTAGGATCACTGGAAAAGGAGAGATGGAGGCTTAGCGAATATACAAGGAAGCATCAAGACATTAAGAACAGGGAAATTATTTAAGATTTTCCATCAAAGCTTGGTAAAAATTTGTACTCTTCATGCAACAACATTTGCCTAATTTTCTTTCCACTAGATCCTCAGTGGTCTTTAGATCAGCACAAAAATGAAAGATGGAGGAACATGCGATTGCCAAAAATGAAGAACTAACAAAAGGAAGCATTCAGACAGTTAGCTTAAACAAAACAACAACAGGAAAGAAAAAAAGGGAAATCGAGGAGAATTGGTTACATATGTAATTTTAATATTTACCGTGTCATGAAATCCAAGAAAAGCTGTGTCGTGTGAGCCAATTCAGATGGCATTTCATTCTCTCTGCAATCCATTGCCAGATTGGACCTTGCAGAGTTGGTTTAGCAGTTCTCCCTCTGCTTCCTTCTGCCAAACCCTAATAAACAAAACACCGAATGAAGTTTACACGAGAAAGAAAGTGGGGATGGCGAGACAAGGATGATAAGTGGGCCGTTCGCATCAGCCGGCCCGGGCCCCACGCGGAACATCCCTTCCCGCGACTGCGCACTGCGCACCATGCGCGCGTTATAGGGTTATTTCTCTTTTATCTGTATCCTATTTTGGGAGAATTTAAACAAAAAATTTTAAGTTTCGGGCTTATTTCAAAAAAAAAAAAAGTTTTAAAATTTTTTAAATTAATTCTTAATTTTTTTAGAAAGTTCTCAATTAAGGACATTCATTTATTTAAAGTTATTTTTTGATAATTTTTTTTATTTTTTTAATACCTATATTACCCTTCATTGTAATAAAATTCTAAATCACAAACTTTATATTCTTCTTATTTCCCTAGCCGGTGTCCTTTCGGTGATCAAGGACACTCAGTATTTCTACAGCGATTGGATGCATGTTGTGGCTGTAGAAACCATATCATGACTTTAAATAAAGGGTAATTTGGATATTTTCAAAATATTAATGAAGATGTCACTAGAAAATACATTTAAATGGCCAGTTAATCGAAAGCATAAGAGCTAATTTAAAAAGTTTTAAAATTTATATCATTTTTTTTTTTGAAATAAGGCAAAAATCTAAAGGCATATTTGAAATTTTTCCTTATATATATATATTTATTTATTTTAAATGGGAACCCGTAACCCACCCTGGGTTGACATATATAACCACCTATTAACTCTGTCTATCGGCTAAGAGATTCATTCGAAGGCAGACGTCCAGATTAAAACTGGTTTCTTACCACGCGAACATTTTAACTGTAGGTACATTTGAAGTGTGCGTCCAATTACTTCCCTCTTTCCAAGAGAAAGGCCGGAGGAAGTGAGGAGCCAACTGATCTCTCCTCTTTCGGTTTCTACAGGTTGCAGAATGTCTTCTTCTATTTGGCCTACGAAAGTTTCGGATTTCGTTCTCCTGCTGCTGTTTTTTTTTTTCGTTGGATCTGCGTTTCCTTGGCTCTCCTCGATCTAGGTTTTTGTTTGGAAAAAAATCCAGCTCGAATTCGATCTATTTCCGTCCTTTTTATCATTGGAGAGGTAAGATGCTGAAACTTCATTATTCGTTGTGTTTTACATTGTTTCTATATCTTCTTTTATGGATCGCATGTGTTTTTTAGGGTTTCCTTTGATTCTTGGTGATTCGGTTTTGTTGAATCTTCGATTTTGGTGTTTCTGACAGTATAATTAACCTCATACTTCTCCCTAATCCTCACTCCCCCGTTTTTTCCGATCAGATTCTTTTATATGGATTGATTTGTATACATTTTGCCCTAAATCTGTTTTTTCTGCGTGTCGTCTTACATTATCAGAAAAAGATAGGCCTGCTCTCTCTTCTTTTCCCCAATTAATATATGATGTCTTCTTGGTATTGATTATGTGGTGTCATATTTCTTCAGTACTATAATCTAGCAAGGTTCTCAAAGGAAAATGAGTAATGCAAAGAAATTTTAGTTTTCAAGGTTTTGCATAGGGTTTTTCCTTCCTTTCTAATGATGGCAAAGAGAGAAAATGTCTGGAATTTTTTTTTTTTTGACTCTGTGTGCAGGAAATGCATAGAGATTTAGATGAATACGAAGAGGATGAGGAAGATCTTGAAGAGGAAGGAATGGAATATGAGGAGGGTAGTGAGGAGGAAGAAGAAGAGCTTGAGAAAGAAGATCCCACACCCGCCAAAGAGGAATTAGAATATCTCGAGTTGAGACAACGTCTAAAAGAAGCAGCTTGACAGCGGTTGAAGAATGAATCGGCATCCACTGTTGGTCGTTCTCAGGAGAAGAAGAAAATGCCATATGACAAGTTAGTTGATCCATTATTCCATTATCTTATGCCCATTAGTTTGTGAGTTGTATTAAATGGGGAAACTGTTTTCTTAAATGCTTTATTTGAAGTTGATGCTAGATTTTGATCATCTTTTCATTACCTTATCATTATTTTAGCATTTAGTGAAACCTCCATGCAAAAGACCGTGTCCTTTTAATTATAAAGTGCAAAATTTATAGATTTATGTGCATGTATATTAATGAAGCTTTTTTTTCCTGATGGAGTAGTATTTCTCATTGATCTAACCTTTCAATTTTGTTTTTGGGCTGTGGAAGTGTTGTTGTTTGGGAAATCTACAATGCACACCCAAACATGGTCTGCTCAGTGATAGATGCTTAACCATAATTCTGCTTGTGTGGCTGCGCTAGATTCTAGCTTTTGTATTACTTGGTATCCAAGACAAATTAAGCCTTGCATGAATGCTTGATACAAGTTAGAGAAGATTTCATTTGATATGGGCTTTTAAAAGGTTTAATTTACTATGTAATAAAATAAAAAAAGAGGTGATATCAAAGAAAAAAGAGGGACTAACATATCCATTTCATTGGTTGAATTTTGCATAAAATCGTGATGTATGTGTTTTAAAAGGAGTTGCAAGATTTAATTATCATAATGATAAAATCGTAATTTGTAAGATTTTCCAAGAAAGATTGCAACGTTTTTAGAAAATGTGTTAAAGCAGACGATTAAATTGTAAATAATAAGCTTTTGGTCACAATGGTTTAACTCCTTTATGTGACATTTTTCTTCAATAGGATTAGGATGACCAATTTTGATCAGGTGATGATTTCTGATTGCTGCCGATTAGAATGATCTTTCACGGTTTTCAAGGTTATAAATATGTTTGCTGGTTTACTTTTTCTATTTAGGGAGGAAATTAAGCAATTTGAGTAAAATATGAGCATGCACTTTTTAAAAATGCTCCTCTAGTTGAGCAGAAAATTGAGGTAAAAAAATCTCATTATTATATAGTTTACTTTGGTGATGCCCTACCTTTTTTTTCTTTAAATGTATAGTTTATTTAACTTTTTAAATATTTTAAAATATGTTTGTTTTAATTCTTGATATTTTTCTGAAACAAAGCTCTAAATTGAAATGCTGAACCAACCGAAATTTTTTAGTCTAACTCTGATTTTTTTTTTTTTTTTTTTTTCTGAATGGTTACTTTGATTAATGAAAGCAAACAGAACAAGAGGTGAGCCAACCGAAATGTTTTAGTCTAACTCTGAAATTAAATGCTGAAATGTTGAACCAACTGAAATGTTGCAATCACAAATCAAAACTGAAACAATGTTCGAACGAAAGTGATAAGCACAGGTGAAATTCTCAACAGTGTAATGGATATCTAGGATAATTGGTTCATGCTCCAAGGCATGCTGCTACACTGACTCCTCCTCTTGCAAGGGAAGAAGGAATTTATGGGTCACAAATTTTTTTCAAGTTTTCAATCCTTAGTATTTATTTTCTTTCTTTCTTTCTTGTTTTTTTCTTTTCTTTTTTTTTTTTCATTTTTTTTTTTTGTAAAAATCCTTTTGCAGTGTGTGGAAACCCAAGGGCTTTCCCTAAATCCCTTGATGGGTTCACACTTTTTTTCAAAACTAATTCAAGGAGGCTCTTTTTGGCATTCAATCCTTCATCTCTGTAATCAAAATAGTGTGCTGTCTTGTTCTGCAGTTATGGCTCTTTCTTTGGTCCTTGCCGGCCTGTTATTGCTCGAAGAGTACTTGAAGAAAGCAAACCAATTTTAGAAACGCAGCATATTCATGTTAGGACTCCAAATTCAAACACTGGGGTATGTATTCAAATTTCTGAGCTTTTATAAATATACTTTTTTTTCTTTTTTTTTTTTAAGCCATAATTGATATTTTACTTGTATTTGCCAACTCTAGATGGATGGGACTAGGCTTTGATGATGATGATGATAATATTAGTTGCATTTGGTAGGGAAAAAAGATGCCCTTGTCCTCAAATGAGGAAAAAAGAGACAGCGTAAGTCGCCCACCACCAAAAGCTGTGAATGAGGTATGAGTAACCAATGTCACCCACTGATGTCTTCTGAGACACCTGTGCATGCAACTAATTGCCTTGCCATTGCAGTTAAAAATGAAAGTACAGAAGCTTAGAGACACCCGTGACTACTCTTTTCTAATGTCTGATGATGTGGAATTCCCTATTCCTTTGAAAGAGTCTGCACCTTGAAATGGGCCAGTTCCGACTTCTGGTATGTTAGATAGATTTCATACGTTTATTAATATTTTTTACTAGGCCTTGCATCATTGGAAAGTTTTTTGGTTTTTCAAACTACCTACCAAGGATCGACCCTGGTCTTCCCCATGGAGAGGAGGGCATGCCTTCCACTGTTCCAACAATGGGTCGACATATATATTTTTTAAATTACATGACATTAATTATACTGAATTTTTTTAAGGAGGAAATTTATACTGGTTTCAGCTGATGTGGAAGGTGCTCGACCAGCTCAAGTGCCATTAAAGGGCAAGACGGCGCCATCAATAAGCAAAACTGTTAAGTCTATTCCCAATGGCCATGAAGGGAGGTAGTCAGTGTCTACAAGCGGACAGATGCCAACCAAAGTGGCTCACCCAAAAGTGGCATCAATAAGTAGACCCGAGCAACCCTCAGCTGGTCCGAAAAAATTGCTTGGAAGCAACATTGGAAATGGACCTGGCAGGCCTCTGGGGCCAAAAGGTAAAAGGTCCCCTCCCTAAGATATCTACCACTGCCGTGGAAAAGAAGAAGGCTGCTCTAGTGAGTGTGAAGAATTCCGTCCCTGTTGCAAGTAAAGCACCTTTGTCGAAGTCACAGGCCACTTTGCAAAAAGCATTATTCGGAACAAAAAAAGGATCATCGAGTGGTGGATAAACCTAACGTGATCTTGAGACATCCAATGGATAAACCTAATGTGATCTCGAGACATCCAGTGGATAAACCTAAGGTGATGCGAAAAAGTCAGTGTCCTCTTCAAAGCCTCAGGTCTCTCCCTCTCTCTCCCTCTCATATATATATATATATATAGGAGGTGCTCCTGTGAGAGCATCTCTCATCTTACTATGAGAGATAGGGTGGGGGCCCTCACATTTAAGTTGTTGGCATCATGGTTTAAAATAGCCGCCGTTACGTAGCGTAGTGCCCGCATTATCGGCCGTAGCGGTTGAGGCCGCTACGCTATTTTGAAAATAGCAGCGCTACGGTCTAAAACCTTGTATTGCCAAGTAATTTTAGTTTTAAATACTATTTTTGCTATTTCTTCTCCTCAATAGCCTTTCTTAAAGTTGTCTCTGCACTTATATGGTTTCAAATCACTAAAAATACACAATCTTGGTTACTATACAAGATTCAAAAAACGTAGGCCATTTAAGAAATTCACACCGCTACGTATCATCGCAACCGCTACATATCGCCCGCTACGTAGCGTTTTGGCCACTAACCGCTACGCCTACCGCAACCGCTATTTTGATCATTGGTTGGCATTGGATATGAATGTGAGGGCCCTCACCTTATCTCTCATAGTAAGGTGAGAGCATCTCTCACAGGAGCAGCTCCCTATATATATATATATATATAGGACATAGTAATGCCATTTATGATTCTTACATGACATGTCAATGTTTTCCCCACTTTCTATCTATGATACATAGATACTTGGAAGTAGGCAACTTATCTATGTTGTTCGAATCATATACATCATTTTCTCTGTGAAATCAGTATGCTTTCCTTTCCATTTCGTGTCATGTTTCTGCTGTATCCATGGCGTACTTGTATATCAAAGTTTCTGATGCTTTAAAACTTTTTTCTCACATGCCTTACCCACAGATGAAGCCTCCCAAGCAAATGCCAGCACATTCTATGCGGGAGGATCGGCCAAAAAAGAGGCCTGCGAATTGGTACTCTGATGAAGACATGGATGATGGTGAAGAGGCTATCAGAATGATCAGGAATATGTTTGGGTAAGATTTCTATTTCAACTTATCATTATTATCCCATTGTTTTTCTTTTTCTTTTTTTCTGAAATGGTATCATTATCCCGTTGTTCTACTTCTATAGACTGCATTGTGCCATGATGGTCAGTGTCATCATACCATTGATTAAATGCACTGAAATCCATAATTTGCTGATGTAAAATTGGAAAAGAAAAGGTTTTTAACCAGAGGAATGTTGGACGGTTTGGCATTATCATTTTGCAAGAGAGAATTAGGTTTATGTGTTATATAAACAAAGGATTCAATGCTTAAAGTGTAAAAGTAAGAAATATAACTACTGAAACTGTACAACCTGGTGGCTCCCCAATTCCCATAGCTTGAAAGAAACATTGTAAAAGTGCAGGTAACTCATAAAAGAAAATAAGTAACAAGAAAGGTAGAAAGGGGGAGAAAATATTCGAAATATAGACGGATTGTAATAAAATTTTCCACATTTTGACAACTTTGTCTTCTCTATGATTCAATGCTCTTCCAACTTTGTGGTTGAATGCTCAAAACTTGATGCTCTGGAACTCCCTAAATTCTACTCTATCCAAAATAAGAGTCACTGCTTTTAACTGAATGTTAAAAGGTGCAGAAAACATTTAATTTGTTTTTAATTTAATTATATGTATTCTGAATTCTTCTATTTGAATTATTTCATGCAGTCCTTTTATTTGAATGATAATCATAATTTGTTATAGTACAGAACTATAGAACATTTTATCAAGAAATTTCAAATGCCATACAATAGAAGTACATCTGAAATGGGAGCTCCTAGTAATCATAAGAACTCAGTGAGCTCCTGATTGAGGTTTTATTTGCAATTGCGTTCCTAAGAGTGCACCAGCTCTTGTTCATTTTGGTGAAACAACCATGGGGATGTGCTTTGCTGGTGGGCCAAGTGATAACATGGGCCTTTTCTTGATTATCATGCCCTGCAAAATTTAAGTAGCTTCATCCTAGTTGAGACTTATTTTTCCTAGCTGGAACTTGTACTTATGTCATTCTATCTTTATACCTGTCTGAACTTATTCTGTGACTACTCTAGTGTGTTATATGCTTGTTACTGCTTCCAAATTCTCCAATTATACTGATGTTAGTGATTCCCATAGCAACCGACCCCATGGATGAAAATGACTTGTCCACTATGCTTCTTCGAATGCTTTGGTGAAAAGGAGTGACCTAATTGTAGAAGAGGTCATGGAAAGAATTATGAACTTTGGGAAGGCAATAGTGTGATCTTTTAGGTATTGAGAGGGTGAGTGTTTTGGTGGTTGTTGCCGTCCAACAGTCCAACTGGAAAATTCATCCCTTCATGAGGGGAGGGTGAATGTTTTGGTGCTTGTTTCTGTCCAACTGTCCAACTGGAAACATTCATCCCTTCCCGAGGGGCTAAGGGCTTTTTATATGATTCGTTCAATTTCAGATATATTGCGTTCAAGGTTTTGTGAACATCCTCCCACTTGAGTTTGAACTTGTGTATCTAATGCCCAACACACTGTTCTTATATACATATGTGTTTTTATTTTTTAAGTTTTCATTTTTGTCTAGCTTTGCTCTCATAACCCCTCTTAGTATAAGCAAGCTGATAAACCAGGGGCAATCTTTAGTTTGGAGGTAGATAACTCGAATTTCTTCTACTTTGGGATTATGATTGATGAATCATACTGTTTGCAGGTATAATCCAAAGAAATATGCTGATGTTGATGTTGGTGACATGGAGGCAAACTTTGATGATATTTTAAAAGAAGAAAGAAGAAGGTATAGAATGATCTCCTTTTTATTTAAAAACTTTGAAATTGTATTGGATCAATGAGAGCTCAAAAGCAGTAGGACCTATGGTTGATAGGGGCACCCAAAATCTCTTCCACTTGGGAACCCATGTTCTAAATGGGCCTGCATTCTGATTGCTGGAACTCCGCAAATGGTGGATCTAGAGTAAGAGGGAGACAGCAGTTTTTGACTCTGTTGGAAAATGGTCCATTATTATATTACCAAATGGTTGATCCCACATGCACCACTGCTGGGATAAAATGGTGCAGCAGTGGTCCATAATACTGTTGGAATAATGATCCCACATGCACCACAGCTGGGAGAATGTGATTGAACTTGCTATCCTTTGTCGTTCATGAACTTGGTTTGATAGATTTTTGCAGACAATTATAGCACGTTGAAAGCATATCCCGAGGCAAGTTGCCTTAGGCAATGTACAATGAGATGAGAAATCATTAAGGTGACAGGATCACGAGTTCTAACAGGAGGTGTTGGGGGTGCCACTTCTCCTATATCAATCAAAGCATATCAAATATTACTTAAATCAAAGTGTCTGGAAGTTATGGGCCTGTTTGGTATCATCCTGGGAATGTTTCATTCTGAGGATGAATGAAGAAAAACTTGTTTGTAGCAAGGCAGTTTCTCTCCCTTTCTGCACATCTATAAAATCTCTCCCTATCTTCCTCCTCTCCCTATCTCTCTAGATTTTCTCCCACAAAATGCCTTCCAAACAAGTTTTTCTTCATTCATTTCAGAACAGAACATTTCTAGAATGATGCCAATTTAGGACCCATGTCTCTGGCTCAAGATAAATAGGCTAGTGAGATCACCCTGAAGTCATCTGACTCTTTTGGTCGAGTTGCAATTCACGGTAGATAATGTTGATCCAATAGTCTGCCTTAATGAGAAGTGGACTGCCACGATGCTTCTTTTACTCAGTCCTCTATTCTGGAGCTTCTGATTCGTCTTAATTATTTTTCAAGCAACGACGACTTCCATTCCTATCATCAAATTTTGATTTTGTCAGATATTTTCAGTTTGTGATGTCATGGACTGTGGTTGATGGTTGCTATTTGTTGCCTTTGCAGCGCCAAGATTGCCAGGGAGGAGGATGAGCAGGAGCAATGCCTCATTGAAGAGGAAGAGAGAAGAATTGAGGATGCGGAAGGAGGCAAAGAAGTGCAAGCTTTAGCCAACATTGACCTCGAAAACAGGATAAAGGAAGATTGCCATTATTTTTTAAAATTAAAAACTCTATTGTATCTGTTCTAAGTTGCAGTTAGATGATTGCTGGTGCTTTGACTGCATATTTTGCTCATTTTGTTTTTTCTAGTAGTTGGACCAAGAAAACAATACTTCTACCTGTATCCATATCAGCTTTGGAATCCCATGGAATGATGGGAAGATACAGCATTCTTGAGTTGGATCTGCAATGATGTTTGCTAGAAATCTTGACAACGTAAATTATAGTTCCAGTGCCATTGACAATTATCTTCTGATTGCCTTGTTATTCCACTGCTTATTATGTTGTGTCTCCATAAATGAGATGAAAATAATTCATGGTAGTAGTGGTAGGGTATCTGTGGTCTTATAAGTAAAACTTGCCACAGTACAGAGCGTCTCCATCTCAATAAAGAGGGCTGCAGACTGCATGGACTCATTTCACCGTATGCATATCAGGAGACTGCATTGACTTGTTTCACGGTCTGCATATTGCGCTTGGTTTTATGTGAGCAGTTGGACTGGGTTATGAGGAAAGTTATGCGACAATTTGCTTAGTGGGCCATGTGATGCCTGAGCATTTTCCCCATTCTTGAACCTAAAGGCATATTCTCTCACGGTGGACCCGGATCATGTGGTCATTGGTTCAGTACAGATCTTCTTTTAAGGTGTTAAGCTTTTGAGCGTGGTTTAGTTCATAATTTTGCAAGTGCAGGCATCATTCATCCAAATGGCCAAATTAAAGTGGGCTGACTGGTTGGCATTTTGTCTATGGACAACCCTTGGACCATGTTTGGAGAAAGCTGTATGCGGTTCACATTTCTACTATGTCAGTCTTCTCTACTTGTTTTTGCAATTCATTTTTTTATACATCCAAATGGACTCCTAAATCTCTCAACGAGAGGAACTCTTAAGAGCTTGTTATAGCTGGAGCAGTAATTAAAGTATATTAAATATCCATTTTGGATTAATAAAATCTTCATGATAAAATGGGTCATTCTGCAACTTAATTTAGAAACGCTGGAACCTCTTCAATCTTCTTGCTGGTTGAACTAAAAAAAAAAAAAAAAACTCCTGGCAGCTTCCCTCCAAGCTGTTACTTCATGTATTGTGAGATTTGAAATGAGTTCTGGCAATGTCAGAGAAGACAATAGAGGTCTCAAGAGGGGTTTCAATGAAATAAATAAAAGTAAAATTATCCTTGGTATTTAAACAAAAAAAATTTATATAACGATTTGTCCACAAGTACAAGCTCTCGGGTCTCGAAGCTTATTATGCCCCTTCGTTTCACAAGTCTCGGAGGAAAGTAAAAATGGGTTTACAGCTTCGTATAATGAGAACATTATGATATGATATAACTCGTCGCCCAACACCCACCGCTCCCCATTCGAATAAGTCACGGGATCCAACCAAGTCCCATTTTTTCTCTTCTTCTGCTTCTTCTGCTTAGGAAGAAGTATAAGAAACAAGCCAAACAAGTAGTTGCAGTAGCAGCGGCAGCTACAGATACAGAGGAAGGGATGGAAGCCCTGGTGAATTCAATAACAGCACCTTTCCCCTCTCGCCTCTTCCAAATCAAGCCTCCGCTCCCTAAACCCCGTCGAGAACTTCGCTGCTCCAGGTATCATAGACCCTCACTCGTACCATACGAACCTCCTCTCTCTCTCTCTCTTCTTATTGATGTTTCCATTCGTTGTTAGTTTTACATTTAGATCGACACAGGACCGAGTCTCAGTCCTTCCTAACCGATCGAAATTGCAATTAGTCCGTTTTTGTTTTAATTTTGTAATAAATGGGTTATTGATCTGTTGGGGAATGAGTCTTAAATCTGTATAGATGACGCAATTTACGTGTGAAGAGAAAGGAAGAGATTCAAATATAATTCAACTCTCGGCTATCTTGAGGAAAGCTTTAAAAAGAGACACACCTATTGATTATATAGGTTGAGTTCAAGAGGGTACCAAAATCAGCTACATAAGAAATAATGAGGAGGCACACAAGAAATCTCTCCTCAAGAAATACTGGCATCCTGCTGTTTTTGGGACCACTGTTCTTCTAAGAGGTACCTCAGTAATGGGACAGTCTGAATTTAGTGAGAAATGACTCCAAAATGGGCATTGAATTTTTGCTGTGAATTTTACTAATATCCAGTGGGCAGCGGCCGGTCTGGCTTTCTGACTTGGTTCTCAGACATGTGTGTCATAAGTCCCCTTTGGAGGGATACCACAAAGTTAATGAAGCCCATTGTCATTCTCTTTGTTTTTAGTAAAGAAGAAACATAATGGAATGTTTCCCCTGTTCCCACAAATCAGAAATTCAGAATGCAATCAGAAAATGGTTGCTTATGTTGTTTGGATGATTACTGTGAATGGACTCTTAATTTTGTGTCAATGCCGATGCTTATATTCATGGAACGATTCATATGAAAACTGACTTTGATTAAATAGATGGAATCTGAAACTGTTGCAGCTCTTGAATGGTAAGAATCTTGACATGCTATTTTGAACGGCTTTAGATGATCTGTCCTTTTTCTATGACAAGATGTGTAAAACACTAGATGGGTCATTTGGATACACCTCCTGTTTTCTGCCGGCTCTTGGGCAGTTCATCTGTAAATATGATTAGGTGTCGAATCCTGCTTATTCAGATTGTCTAGCTGCTAGAGTAGAGAGGACTCTGGTTGCTAGTTACATCAATCCTCCATTTCTGATTGCTGGTTATCAGCACTTGTCTTTTAGAAGAGTTCAGAAACTACTGTAATTATTCACCTAATAGAAAATCAGTAAATCAATGTGCAGTGTTGCAGCTATTTTGCATGGCAGCAGATTTCCTCTTGGATGAATTTATATAACTTGCGCTTATATGCTTTCATATGTGAATGTGCTCATACGGATGGTTTTTCTTGATATATGCTTGTCCTAAAGTTTATACATGAGCTCATGGCATGCATTGTATATTTGAAAATTTTAATTTTCCTTCATTATCTGCAATTTATTACATCTTATTTTCCTCTCTAAACGCTTTCTTGTAGGAAGAATGAGAATGGCACAAGCTTATTTTCGGAAACGTCACAGAAAGAGTGAGTTTAATGGGTTCATTGTTATTACACTCACACTCTCTCATTGTTTAGTGAGTGATGTCTGATGGCTTTGCTATTTAATATGCAATCTAGGTTGGAAGACCATAATGTGGACATGCTTCAGGTGTGCAATTGCTAGCGTGTTGCTGTTGTCTCTTCTTTCCCCTCATACCTCTGTAATTCCTAAGTGAATTGGTTTATTTTCTCAGGAGTCATTTGTATCAACTGATAGCGGAGTAGGAATGAACCAAAGTGATATTTGGAAACTTTTCAATGATGCTCAGAGGAGTAAGGCCCTGTCCAAGGTTTATTCAAAGGTTTTAAATATCTACATGGGGTTTGGAGTAGGAAATTAAATGATCTTCAACCTGAGGATGTGCATAGAAACCTTACTCCTTAGACCTTGAATGTATACTGTATGCAAGAGACCTATCTTTTTTTTTTTTTTTTTTATCTAGATAGATCATTGATCTTATGGGTTCTTCATGATAGATGATGCTGCTGAATCTTTTTTATCAATAACAATAACGTTCATTAAAGATGGCAGAAAAACAACAAGAAGCACCTGACCAAGAGTGGAAGGGGAGAAAAGGTATAAAAGCGTTATAACCTCAACCGAGAGAGAGAGAGAGAGAGAGAGAGAGAGAGAGAGAAGCAGCACAATGTCAGAAAAAAAAAGGTTGGAGTCAATGTACTCAAGGTCGAGTGGTTGGTAGTTGGCACCATAGTTTCACACACGTGCCCAGGGATCAATCCTTGGGTTCTCAGTCACTCCTTTATCTTTATCCCAACATAGCATAAACAAATGCTAAGCACAAAAAATGGAAGAGATTTGTTCATCCCTTGATTGGCTAACAAATTTTTGAAGCCGTTGGCTGCCTGCCCAACATGATGGAAATCCATTGATAACAAGGAAGACAGCACCTTAATCTCATTAAAATAAAACTGAAACCTCCAAGTGGGCGAGGCACAGGAAGACACCCTAGAGATAGCATTCAAAGAGTCTCTTTCCATCAAGATCCTGGAATGAAGAGATGAAGCAAAAAACCGTAGCGCTTCTAAAATAGCAAAACCACCTCTTCCTCATTAGATTCGAAGCAACCCCCACCCCCAAAACACCCGGCATTGTGTGATCTAGTTTACCTCTAGCCGCTCCATCCACATTAAACTTCGGCACAATTGGACTAGGAGGATCCAAAGAAACCAATTTACTTTATCTTAAGAGCTCCACCAAAGAGTGAGACCTCCCTATTGTGCAAAACTCCATCCACCCAAGGCCATCGAACTCGCTCGTACATGAAATCCACTTGGCAATCTGCATGAATACTAAGTGCACAACATCCTCCACAACGATAGTACTCCCCTGAGGATCCTCTCATTCCCTTCTTTCCACATCGACCATAGGATAGCAAATGTGATAATTCTCCATATAACTGTCCCATAGCCGAAAGCCTCAAACAACCCCTCCAATGACCCAAAAAGCACTAAGAAACACCATGTTTCACTAGAAAACAGGCCACATAATAAGAGAATTTGAAATGAATAAATAAATGATCGATCGCCTCCTTGTCGTTTCCATAAAGAGGACATAGATTAGAGATTATCCAACGAAAAACCTCTCCGCCTAACAATATCTGCCGTGGACACCTTTCCTGAGATTGCGAGCCAACAAAATGCCTCCACTCTAGGAGGAGCCAAACCTTCCCACACAAGAAAACTAGAAGACTTAGCTTCCAGCAACACGTCCAAGCCCCTCGAAAAAGACTTTGTTGAGAATTCACCAGATGGGCAGGACTTCCACATACAAAGATTTTCCTCATCTCTACAAATGAAAACGTTAGAAAGAAGACTCAATAAAGATACATGCTCCAACTCCTTAAATTGACACAAAGCACAAAGCTCTCCTAAAGGACACAGCCCTGGACACAAAACCTTCTCACCCACATAGTATCTTTTACCGAAGATAGCTTATTGACCACAACCGTAAAGAACCTCTAAAAAATAAGAAACAAAGTACCCCCCACTCAACCAATCATCAAACAAAAACGGACTCAACTCCCCTCCCTGCTTTGAATCCCACTCCCTTACTAAGCACCTTCACCCCTTCAACTCTCAAATTGTTATTGTTACCCCATAACCTTGACGCCCAATGCCACAGGACTTTAGAAGGAACTCAACCCCACTCAATTTACCCCATGCCATGAAATCTCTCTGCTTGGAAAACCCTAATGCTTAGCTGTAGCCGTCAAATGATCGTTGGGAAAGAAATACATTAAAACTCAACGATGAAAAGCCAATTATGGGATCTTTGAGACCTTCCTTTATGAGAGTTTTTTTTTTTTTGGATAAAATTACTTACCATGAAGATGGACAAACAAGCAATCTAGATCTCTGAGTTGTACAAATCCGAGGCTTGAAGTCACTACAAATATCCTCCGGTTGAGGATTGTACTGGTCCTCTTGGTGCGGTGCACCATGGATTAGTTTCTCACATACACATCATTGCATACCATGAAGAGATTACACTATGCTCTCTTGTAATGATAAATTTCTGTTTCCGATCAAAGAACAAAAATGTGCATACTTCTTAAAAAGGGCATAGTTTGTTATCTATAGATTGTTTGCGTTGTGGAAATTGCCAAGTATCCGTGATCCAAAATGCATTGTTCAAAGTGTCACTATTCTTTTTTTTTTTTTTTTTTTTTTTTGTCTTCTTAATATATAAATACAAGTCTTATTTTTCCTGGCTTTCACTTTGTGGGAGTATCCTCACTATGGACAACCTTTGTTGGCAAAAAATTATTGTAGTCAATTCTTACCCTTGGTACCTATTGGCTAGGAAACAGTTGACCATCTTTTGTAACTGTACGGTATATAGTGGGGTTTGGAACTCTGTTTTCAGAGGGTTTGACTGTTGCTGGTCCTCCCTTTGACAATCACCAATCTACACAGGGTGTGGAAGCTTGCAAAAGGGTCCCCTAAGATTCAATGCATCTTTCCTTTTTTGTTACTATCTGGGCCATTTGGAATGAAGGAATCAAAGATTCTTTGAAGGGCAAGCTTTCTCCATTGAAGACATCTATACCAGCCGGTTTCAGTGTTACCTCTTGGTTCTCTATCCTTCCCGAGTTTCCTGAGTTCAGGGGTCTTATCTTTCCTGAGTTCTGCGTCTATTGATTGATTCCATTTTTCACAGTTGGAGGGAATTCGCCAATTCATTGCTTGGGTCCCTTCTGTTTTTATTTTGTATTCATCTACTGATAGCTCTTTTGTTCTTCTTGTTTTCCTTTTTTGAGTGTGGCTTCTGTCTCTCTTTTTTTTTTCATGTGTCAAATAGTGTCTGAATGACACAAAAAGTTGGGTCAATTTGATCTTTTCTGAGAGCCAAAGTGTGTAAATTTTTTTGTGCTTTGAGAATGATACAGCCCATTTCCAATTTGGGTAAATCAGACTTGCAGCTTTATGGTGTTTTTGTGATTATTGCTTTTAGTTAGCCATAAAGGGATGCAGAGACTAAAACATTTTTTTTTGGATCAGTCAGAGACTAAAACATCTCAGTTGAGATGTTACAAGATGGGTGGTTTAGATTTGTTTTTAAGTTATAAGTAAGGTGGGTTTTGTTGAGAATATTGAGAAATATTTGGGCTTACAAATATGTTTGGAATGAGATTTGGAACATCAATATTTAATTTTTTTTAGAGATGTGAGAAGAGATTAGAAGCATTTGATGTGCATACCTATTGGCTTGAATTGCTAGGTGAGCTTCTTGGCTTTTATGTTCGTTATTTCCTACAATTGTGGTATGGGTTGCCTTGGTAGTTATTTAGATTGCCTCAACTGGTATAAGAGCAAGCTTTGGTACCTAGGAATAATCTTAAGATGCCCTCTGAACCAACAATAGATGACAGTTCTTCAGTGCTGAGAAGCATTGATTGCAATGGCATAGCCATTTTACTGTACATTGTGCAAGTTTATATTGCTTCCTTCCTTCCTTTCTCTGTTTTTTGAATGATGAGTGCAAGTTTCTAATTCTGTGAATCCTTTCTATATCAATTATATAAAAAAAAATTCATTTATAAAGGTGCATTACCAAAGGAAAAATTCTGTTCAGTATAAAAAGAATTGGATCCATTCGCAGGCATAACATGTTAGTTTGATATGATTGTCATTGGTTTTTGTGATTTTATGCTTCTGATCCGCTTCTGATGTATATTCTCATGACTTATTTAGATATTTTATACCTGAACAAACGACGACTTTTGGCAATAGAGGAGCTCAACAAAGCCCAGAAAGAAAACAACTTGCTGCTTGCTAAAATAGAGCAGTTGGAGGCAGGAGAGAAAGCCTCTTCAATAAAAGGTGATGCTCCAAATCTTTTCATAGTTACCATTGCATAATCTTTCTCTTGCTTTTGTTTTCCAGACAAATCTTTGTTTTTAGTTTCCTTGATTGTCTCCGAATTAGTTTCTTGTAGAATGTAAATGTTGCTATTCTCATAGTTCAACAGTAAAGTAATATATAAGCAACTTGCTAATAACCTGTGGGGAAGTAACTGACCCAACTCAGGGAGATTTGAGTGGAGGCATTCACATTGCATGGGTGGTTAGTTGGGATGTGGCCGCCGCTTAGCTGCTTGTTGTAGTTACTTCTTTTATCTTGCATGTGTCTGAGCATAAGCACTTGCATGCAGAAATGTTTTCTTTTTTTATTTTATTTTATCAGTCAAGATAAATTATATTGAAAGAGAAAGCTAGATACAAGAAACCCACCAAACAAACAAAAAAGAGCACAATGGTATAAAAGAATTATACCACGAAAAGGAAAAGCAAAAAACAAAGAAACTTCACACAGTGAAAGCCACTAAATTAGAAGAACTATCCACCCCTTAGCTAATGAATCAGCAAAACCATTTGCCGACCTCCCAACATGTTTCACATACCAATACAGGGACCCATTTATTATTACGGGAAACTGCTGTGGTTTCCAGAAGTGAACAAGAATAAAGGCCCACTCTTAAGACCAGGGAGTTGCCTATGTAACTGTTGAGTATCATTAAGCGGCCTCCACAGCATCTTTGTAGGTGGGAACTCTTGTGTTTGTCTGAGCATAAGTACTCAAATGCGTGCATGAGTCAGGGTCCCATGCATTATGTGAAATATATGATGTCTCTCCTGAAGTGAATGAGCTTAAAAGCCTCACTCTTCAAATCAGGTACCTATGCAACTGTCATGTGAATTTTCAAGCAGGCTTGTAATTCAGCTCCTATTCTGAGCATGATGTCATAGACTTCGGTTCTCATTGGTTCTCATCTTTTTGATGCCCCAGTCGTCGCAGCTTCTGTAATGGTGCTGAACACCTGTAAGATTGTTGCAGTTGGTGGTGGATCAATGCATCTGATGAGGTCCATGGTTAGTGCACTTTGGTAATTGTACTGGACCATCCAATTGATGGGCCACCCTTGGAAAAGCCGTTTGGATAATCGGATGTCTCCATAAATATACTTCATCTGGGGCAGCCTCATTTTATTTTTGAATGGTAGAATTTGTGAAGTTTCTTTGTATCCACCTCTCCTCCTGTGGTATGGAATATCCTTAATAAATTTTTGGACGGTAGAAGATTAGCTTGGTCATTGCCCTACCCACGCCTAAATTTTTAGAAATTTTTATATTTTTTCATTGAGTTTGATTTTGGCCTCTAGATTGAGTTTAGTAACTTTGTTCAGCTCTTGGTTTGAGGATGTCTCTTTTGGTGCTTGAGTTGTTGTTGCTTTACTCTTGGCATATGATCTTTTACCTCAGAATTTTCATTTTGCTGGCTTGCCCTAATTTTTTATTGTCATGCCTTTTCGGACTATGAGGCTCTTTATTGGTGAATAAATCTATTATTTTCCAATAGA
>QPKB01000002.1:75213593-75230259 GCA_003546025.1 Camphora micrantha
TTGTGTAATGAACATGTCCCAAATATAGGTTGAAATGGATGAGCATTAGACATGTTCTATGGTAAATGGTGTGGAATTAAATCAGATTGACATTGACCTGTTCTATGGTAAATGGTGTGGATTTAAATCAGATTGACATTGACCTGATTTTAAAAGGACCATCTTGGATATCTACTGGAAATGCACCCGGTCCAAATCCAAAACATTGCATATATCTGTGGGCCCGATGTAGATAGCAAACCCCCACAATACATATATATTTCATGATTGAATCATTAAACTCATTATCCCCAAGGGTGGTCATTTGCTGAATCAACAATTCATTTCACAAGCTTTGATGCTTTTTTCCCTTTAAAATAGCAGAAGATTGAAAAATAAGAACAAAAAAAAAAAAAAAATCAAAATAAGTTGATTGTCTGCTTCAACCGATGATATGATGATAAGGAACATAGAGAGAGGCTTATGAAATATTTTGGAGTGTCGATTCCAAAAAGGTCTCTTTAAGGCTCCTAATTATATCACATTTGTCAATTGCTATTCCTTTAATTCAATTTACTTCAATTTACCATACATCCAAACATACACGTCATGTTTGACTTACATCTTTCAGTGTAGTTGATGAGCAATTTTGAACCATCATCACATTGGACGATTGCCTTTTACACATGCAACTAAGCATAAAGTTTATTTATAAGTCTTTATCAGATAAATATTTACCAATTAAGTTAATTTTTGTCTGATAGGTAATTCATTGTCTAAAAGCATTATTTTTTTATGAGATATTGAGAAAGTCCGAGTTACTAAGATTGTTATATACCAGTCAGATAACCACAATGATCAATATCAAACAAATTCTATGATTCTATTTCTCAAAACCTAAATCTGCTTGATTTATTATCCAAATTTACATAATCAAATATCTAGATCACTAAGAAGTTAAGGTGAGAATATGATACTCAGATTAAGGGCTTGAAGTATTCGAGGGTTAGAATATCATAAATAACACTAATAAATTTAGAAAAAGAATAGGAGGGTTAGAGTATTATAAACTTTGTAAAATTGAAAATGACATAAAATACCCATTATATGACCGTTTTATGGCAATTTGGGGGAAGGGCAGGGGGTAAAATGGATAATTTTTTTTTAAAAAAATAGCCATTTTTGGGCGGGCCAGGCCTGGCGAGCCTCAGAGGGCAGCCCACGTGCCATGCAGGCCCAGGCCAACCGGCCCAGCCTCCGGGCCACGGGCCATTAACCGGCGGGCTAGAGTGGCCCGTGCCGGGCCGGGCCGGCCCATTTGACATCCATAATCAGGACCCTTCATCAACGAGGAACCCTTTTCTTCCCTTGAAAAAGGCCCCAACTAACTAAGCTTGTCAGGGGACGAATGAATATAAAATGTCATCTTCTTGGATGTAAACCTACTTAAATTTCGCTTTAATTAGAGTTTGACATGCCAAATTTAATCAATTCAGAGAACAGGAAATTTTGAAATAAGGAAGCAGAAAGTCTATATGGACCGACTGTTGAGACAGAATTTGGGACCGATCCACGTGTTAATCCACATGGCGCTGACGTGCTGTGCATAGTGCACTGTGCAGTTGAGTGCACAGTGCCCGAACTGCCCATTCTCTCTGTCTCTCAACTTTTGAGAGAGCTGGAGAAAGGAAAAAAAAAAGGGGGGAATCCCATTCATCTTTCTTCTTCCTCCCTTTCGGTTTTCCAACATGTTTCCACGCCTCCGCCTTGATGGCATCGGGTCCCAACCCCATCTCTAAAATCACAAAAACCCCTCTCCCCCTCTTGAATAAAAAACCCATTCCCCCAAACCCCATGAGTTTCTTAAAAAACCAAGAAAACCCACACAACCACAACCCCAACCCCAATCCGCTCTTCGATTACTACCACTTTTTCTGCCCCCAAGCCCCTGAATTCTTCAAAAACACCAAACACCCAGAAAATCAATCCATCAAATAAACCCTCTTTTTGTAGAAACACGAGGGAACTTGACTGAAAACCCCCATGATTAAAAAATCCATCGAATACCCAGATAACATAATCGCCAGGAAAACAAAACCCAGAAGCTAGAATTCTCTTACCAGCAGTAGAAAATCAACTCTAAGAAATCCATCAATGATCAGATGTACCCCATACAAAAACGAAAATCATTCAAAACCCATCAACCAAAATCAGGGCCGTTAATGGGAGACTTTAAAATTAAAAAACGAGATGATAGATATTCACAATGACAAGGAAAATATGGAAGAGAGGGGTTGGTTTTCAATTGAGAGAGCAAATAAGGAGAAGTAGGAGAAGAGCGTAGAAATGGAGACGAGAGAGAGAAACAGAGAGAATGGGCAGTTTGGGCAGAGGACTTGCGGGCAGTTCGGGCACTGTGCACTCAACTGCACAGTGCACTATGCACAGCACGTCAGCGCCATGTGGATTAACACGTCGGATCGGTCCCCAATTCGGTCTCAACAGTCGGTCCATATAGACTTTCTGGAAAGAAAAAGACACATTTCATATCTGGATTATTTTGACTCCATAAACCTCGTGCTGCTATTTAAACAGTCGTGGGTTGCAATCATCTCAAAATGACAAATGCAAAAACTCTGCGTGCACGACTTGTCAAGCTGGCTCCAGGTCTTGGAGGCATGTAGACAATTAGACATGTGAATGTTAAAATTTGTAGTTCTGGAAAGAGAGACGTCACTACACTAGCATCTTCTCCTTATAAATCGTCCTACTCCCCTATTCCTCCTTTATCCTCTCTCACTCTCTCTTTGCGTATTCTCAAAACACAGACATGGATGCTACTATTCCTCTCTCCTTTAGCATTCTGCTATTGCTAGCAGTATCCAATCCTACCTTAGCTTCTAAGGACTGTGATTTTCCTGCAATCTTCAACTTGGGTGCCTCCAATTCGGACACAGGAGGCCTTTCTGCTAGTTTTCCGTCAGTTCTTTGGCCAAATGGTATCTCCTACTTTCACATGCCAGCCGGGAGATATTCTGATGGCCGCATTATCATCGACTTCATTGGTATGTTATATGTGTGCTCTCATTTAATTTCTGTATTGACTTCAAAGTCTTATCGGTTGGGACATTCATGATAATGCTCAAATGGCTATACCAAAACGGTGATAAAAAAACCACACATCTTGTGGACCTGATAAGATGTTGACCATTCTATTCCGCCGACTGGGCTGCATGCTTCGTGTTATTACCCACCTGGGTTCACCAGTTGGGGAATATATAAACTAGATTATCTCCAGCCATTTGGGCCCCATCATTGACGAAGAGGTGGACCCTAAGCCCATAATAAGGGAAACATTTCTTTTTGTAAAACAAGGGTGTTCATCTTTTTGAGAACCAACTATTTTTCAGAGCATGTGAAGTATCTAACTCTGGTATGCACCAGTAAATCAGGCTTTTATTTGAACAAGTGGTCCTGGCCCCGGGGTGAGAGGACCAATTCTAGAGGCAGACATTTCTCTTTCTCCTTCTTCTTTTTCAATTTATTATTATTATTATTCCCTTTTCCTTCATTTCCTTGTACTTTGGAACATCTGAAGATCACCTGTATCTATTATAATGTAAGTTTCGGAATTGTTTATATTTTATGGACTAGTTTATAGTTCACATATCGTAATGATACTTCTAACTGTTGAAATCGTGCCCGGCGTTGTTTGAAGATAACCTTGGAGAAGATGGAGATGACAATAATGGTTCTCTGTCATTGTCCAGCTCCGAATAATTGTGTCCAATGTCGATCTAAGACCCAATCCATTAATCCAACCTGAGTAGTGCACTCATCTTTACAGGGACCTGAATTTAGACATTTAAGGGGATTATATGATTATCATATGCTTGGCTACGAAGGTTTTTAGGCATGAACCCAGCTGTACTTTGGACCTGGACCCAATTATTAGTTAGAGCTCAGTAAAGTTACTCCATCAGATTTCGTGCGTTCGGTCTTTTAGGCAGTAAAGAAATTAATCATATGGTCTTAAAACTGTAAAAATCACTCACCGAAGATGAATATGGATATACAATACTGTTTATGTAATGCCGGGATTTGGTACTCCAGAAGTCGAGAGTTCTTTATTTCTGAGTCCGAATCATGTGAGGCTTTACCCATGGTGACCGTAAGGGCAGCCTGCCATGCACGCGGGGCTATTGTCTTGTGCCAGACAGTAGCTGCCTATGAAGACATGGCGGACTGTTAGTGGTCAACTTATCGCAGAGATAATCTCTCTTACATGGGTGATCAAAGAAAAGGTGTTATACTAACTAGGGTACGTTTGAGCTGACAGTTTTGTACATACTAAATTGTCCATACCGTGCAATCCTTTCCTGTCACAGAAAAAATTTAAAAAATGTTATTGTTTCCTCTCTAGCAAAGATTTGGAAGTCCCACCTCCACAGTAGATGTATGTTTTGGTGGAAGAGGAAAGGCGGTTTCATCTTCCACACATCTTCACACAAATGCAATCGGATTTTTAGTTATAGGAGTCTAGTCCCCTGTAGCATGGGCCCTGGTGATTGTGGTATAAGACAAGGAAAATACCTCTAGTCGGGAAATCAGAGTCTTTCAAAAAGATTAAAAAGGAAAAAGTTTCCGATTACAACCTTTCAATTGATATTTGATGGTCAAGAAGTATAGTTTTGCAGAAAGTCTCAGCAACCATCCAAATTCATAGGAATGCCACATTATCTTATTTTCAGGTTCAAGAATCAGAATGTTGGTAAAGTAAAGCCCTACATCCCACATCGCCTCAGTAATACCTTTGGCAGGGCTACATATATATCTGTTTGGGCCTTCCATTTTTTAGCTTAAGTTTTTTAGAGTTGGTATATGATTTCTTACATGATATGAGCCCCCCCCCCCCCCCCCCCCCCCCCCCATCGCGCTTTTGCATTGGTCACCTAAGTAGAATTTGGTTGGAGGGCTTGTATGGCCACCTAAGTAGAATTTGGTTGAAGGACTTGTAGAGCGGGTTATTTGGTATCAGCTTGAGCTTTTGTGTTGGTCGCCCAAATAGAATTTGGTTGGGGGATAATTAGTGGAAAACTATAGCTCACGAAAACATGGGCGGTTCCAAGTTGATGACAGTGGGGTCAATTGACCCCACTGAGATTTAAAAAAATATTTAAAAATAATTTTTTTTTATGTGTTGAATTAAACTTATGGGAAGCTTTTGACCTCACTTAATTTAAGAATTTTACCCCACATTAGCTCTTTACAACTTTTCTTTATTGCTATGGTTGTGATCAAAAGTCACCATAAAATACCAACCGCTTAACTTAACGGGCCAACTGTCTACCAAAATTTTTAAAAAAATTTAATGGGCCCACATTGTTGATATGCGCTCTAGCAATGAGTTTTTAGGACTTAAAGGAATTTATGACATTCCTAGAAAGTTAGTGGAGACAAGGATATCATATACCAATTGGTTTATGTGCTTCTAAAATTGACGTTGATTTTACCAACTGTGATTGTAGAAAGAGCTTTTTCAGGAATGAAGTACGTAAATAACATGTTGCGTAACTGAATGGGAGATCAATGGATGAATGACTGTTTGATTACATATATTTAAAATGATGCGGTTGCTAGTCTTAATAATTAAGCTATTATGCAATGATTTCAATATATGAAAACCTGTTGAGGGCAGCTACAAAAGTTTATGTATTTGGATTATCTTTTTGGATTAAGAGCTATTAGTAATAATATATTAAAATTTATGTTTAATTTTTTTTAGAACTCAATATTATCTTTGTCGGATTATCGTAAATGGATTATTAAAATTTTATATTATATTTATCGAATTATCGGAAGTAAATGACAGATGAAGATAAAGGGAAAAATAATTTATTCGATTTGCGGAAAATAAGTCTTTTGTTGACCCCACTGACTCGAGTTTCTAGAGCCGCCACTGCATGAAAAGACTCCCAATATAAATAACAAGGCAACCCTTATGTGAAAAATGAAATGAACTATCGCAAGGCTCAGAATGCACTATCTTTAGCTTTTTAAGGACAATTAGATTGACAGGGTCAAACAAAAAAAGAGCAAAAAGAAAAAGAAAAGAAGGTCGAATCAAATCATCCTAACTGATGTTTAGGGACCCTAAGTTTTTACCCCTAGAAATCACATGTACATTCAGGTGAGGAGTTTTTTGTTGTAATCTGGGGTTAAAGGTCTATTTCAGATCTCACAACTAAAACGAACAACCATCTTTTCTTGATCCTTAACCTGACCATGTGTTTTGCACTTTTTCTCGAGCTTATGTACTTGATCATGTAACCAGTATTGAACATAAGACAGTTCATTTTCCTTTGCTGATAAAAGCTAAATCAAATGAAATGTATGTTTGTGTTTGCAAATTTTGCAGCTAACAGTTTAGGATTGCCTTTTATTCATCCTTATCTCGACTCCATCAGAGCTAACTTCAGCCATGGAGCCAATTTCGCCACAGCTGGTTCAACAATTAGAAGACCTAATACAACAATCTTCCGGAGTGGGTCGAATCCTTCGAGTCCTTTTTCATTAGATGTTCAATCGGGGCAGTTCAGTCAGTTCAAAAATAGATCCCAGTGGGCCTATAATCGAGGTACACTAGTCAGATACTAATTTTATGGAAGTAACATGTAAAATTTAACACTAATCACTGATTCTAGATGCCTTTATTATGTAGAGGGTGTTTTTAAGGAACTCTTACCCAAGGGGGACTTCTTCTCTCGCGGGCTCTATACTTTCGACATAGGCCAAAATGACATCACAGCAGAAGACTATCTTAATATGACTGCAGCACAAGTTTCAGCAGCTCTAACTGACATACTAGACAAGTTTGCTGTAGTACTAAAGGTAAAGTAAGATACTTTGTAGTGGGCCACAACATCCAATAGCTACAATGCTGTTATTGTTGTTTTGGATTCCTAGATATTAAATTTATCATTGTGCAGGAGGTGTATGAGCAAGGAGGGAGATCGTTTTGGATACACAACACAGGCCCCTTGGGCTGCCTTGCATCTGCTTTGGATCCCAGAAACTTTACAAAAGATCAGTTCGACCAGGCGGGCTGCGCGATTCCATTGAATGAATTGGCGCAAAATTTCAATATGAGATTGAACCAAACTGTGGTTCAACTCAGAAAGGATCTTCCATTGGCTGCATTCACCTATGTAGATGTGTATTCTGCAAAATACAATCTCTTTAAGCAGCCTGAGAAATATGGTAAAGTCATTTTACTCCATTACCCGTTTGGTTTGATGATTTTATCATTCATCTTTTTTACTATGAAATAGCAAGTTAACTACTAATTTATAGTTTTTTTTTTTTTTTTTCAATTTTTCATAGTGAAACATATGAATGATAATTATTTTATGAAAGAAAACTTCCAACTATATTTTTTCACAGAAACATGGCTATTTATATAGTACAATTAACGTTTTTAACTTGATCAGAGAAATGTAATTAAGTCTCAAGATGAGGAGAACCTAATCATATCATAAATAAAATCAACCCTAATCTTAACCTAAGATGTTAGAAAATCATGATTATTATAATTTATTTATCCTTTCTAATATAAAATGGTCTCTATCAGATACTTATTTTTTTGTTGAATCAAACACCAGGTTCTCTCTCTGCCTTAATTTGTCACGAGCAATTTGGATTTAAGAATATGGGTCCTACAGAACATGAGGCCCGCACTCTCAGCTTACATGTAATTCCTTAATAACACAAACAATAGTCATTTACAAGTAATCCAAACCACCCAACATTTGAATATGATTTTTGCATAATATGAGTTACCCGCATTTGACTTCCAGGACATCTAGTCATAGGACATTTCTTTGTTTTACCAAGAAAAAAATTCAATCAACTGCTCTATTTGCCAATAAAACAAGTTCTGATGCCCCCCATCTCTCAGCAAGTTATAATTATTAATTTTTTTTTATAAGAAAAGCATTTCATTAAAACAGGGAGCCAAAGACAAACACAGCAACAACAACCCAACCTAACCTTTATCAGAGTGGGGGGTACCCGGAAAAAAAAAAAAAACAGAGTGGGGAAGACAAAACAACAGAATTTATCCCTAGCCTCTATCGCTACTGATGCCTTTCCCATCTCTCAACAAATTGGTGTACTTGTTTCCATTGCTTCAATTGAAGTTTGGTATCCAATACTTGGCTTGTTAGGAAATATTGCAAAAGTTTGACAAATAAGTTTGAGTTATAATTTGAATAGGTTTAGACTATATTAAGTTCCTCTATCTCATTCACTCCAATATAAATAAGGATGTTTTTTAGAATGACAATATGATAAATTTCATGCAATGCAAAGTTTGCTGTATCCATCACGTGATAACAATTGTTGATTCCGACTTTAAAGACACATTGACAATACTTTTTTAGGTGGCCCAATGTGATTTGATTATCCTGCCTTATAGTGCAACATTTCAAACCACTACGATAATTTATTTATTTTTTGTTACGAAGATAACAGTTAATTAGGAAGACAAATGTTGAGTGGGACAGAGTATCATGTGGTACTTGTTATTTTACCCAGTTGTGATAAAACCCAAAACTTTAAAGCAGGATGCTTCTGATTTCTCTTAATTGGGATTTGATTTGAGGAATATCTCCTAGTTGAAACAAGAAAAACTCACAATCTGGAATTTTCGTTATTTCTATGTGTTGTAGGATTTGAGCATCCTCTAATGGTATGCTGTGGAACTGGAGGCAAATACAATTTCAACAGCGACGCTCGATGTGGAGATTTTATTATAGTTAATGGGACTGAAACTATAGTTGGAGCATGCAAAGATCCATCAGCTAGGATCATTTGGGATGGAGTTCATTACACAGAGGCAGCCAATGAATGGGTGTTTAAACAAATAGCTGATGGTGCCTTTTCAGATCCTCCCATTCCTTTGAGAATGGCATGTCACAAGGAGATCAATCCTTCTACTTCTTAACTTATAAGTTTTAACTTATTGTTGATTTTTCTGTCTTTTTTATTTATTGAAACATAGACATGCCGATACTCATTATACTACAATAATGAATAATGTTCTGTATCTACTGAATTGAATAAATTGATGAGATAGTAAGAAATATATTCATCTTCCCCTGTTTTTGATGTCACTTCTGTATATCCAATAGAGCTATAGCCCTATGTTCTCATCTGAGCTCGGTCACAGAAGTCCTTATATAACTGTCAGTTTAAGAGGCAAAATAAAAGAACCACAAAGGGCCCATTTCTTGAAAACTCTCTCTTATAAATAAAGAGCAGTATTCTCTAAACCCCAAAAAAGGCCACTCTTTAGGATGAAAATGGCCAACTGACACCTGATTATCGAAATTGTCCTACTTCAAAGGAATTAAAAAAAAAAAAAAAAAAAAAAAAAAAAAAAAAAAAAAAAAAAAAAAAAAAGAGGTCTATCTATCAGTGGGTTAAAATTTACTCCAGTTGGATTGGGCCCACCAGACCGATCACATGGGATGGCGGAGGGGGAGAATCACAGGTTCAATCACAGGTTCTATACATGATCTGATTTGACTAAAGTGAAATCCAGCCCATTGCAAGTATATGTTGACGTCAACGTACACCCTAGCTCCTGAGCGGCCATAGCCGTGGTCGAGCCCTCACCCTCACCATAAAACTATCGTTGTGTCGTTTCCTATGACCAATTGATTTTGGGATAAATGGTAGTTCAATGGGGTGTAAGTTTCTATAAGTGGTATCGCGGCGGGTGTGCACCCTCGCTCCTGATCGGTCATAACGGTCATAATCGTGGTCGAGCATTCGCCTTCGCCCTCACCTTTAAACTATTGTTGTGCCGTTTACTATCATCAATTGGTTTTGGATTTAAGGACATTGGCCTTATTTTGATATTTTTGGATGCGTACATGAAACATCCGGATCTATTTTTCGATGTGTGTTTCTTATCAAATCTATTCAATGCTGATGACATATTACTCATTATTCTGTATATGCTCCAATTAGTAGGATCATAAACAACTCAGCCTGAAACCTTGGGAATCTAGGACAGGTTTATGGGATATGCAACCCCAGATTAATCCATTCTGATAAACTGTTGTTAATTAAGAAGAAGACAAATGCTGATCAGTGGGAGAGAATGCCATGTTGCACTAGTAATTTTACCCAGATTTGATAAAATCCAAAACTTTAAAACATTGTTTGAATGTCGAGTTTAAGAGAATGCTTATGACCTCTCTTAATTGGGACTTGATTTGAGGAGATCCCCTTGCTGAAACAAAAATTTACAATCAGGAATTTTCACAATTTCTGTTTGTTGCAGGATTTAAGCACCCTCTTAAAGGTATGCGCCTGTGAGGGCAGGTACAAGTGCTACAGGAAAGGTCCATGTGGACGTTATATTGAATTGAATGTGGATAAACCAATCTGAAATTAAAATTTCTTGAGCGGGCGTATGGGCGTATATAAAAAAAAAATAAAAAAAAGTTTTTTAATTACATTAGAAAGTTTTGGAAAACTTATAGGGGATATGGCCAACTTGGCCACCCTAGTTTTGGCTTGGACAAGCCCAAATTTGCATTCTTTTCTTCCATTGACAAAGATGGAACCCTCTAAGCAAATGGTAGGTAGGTGTATTGCCACTAATCTAATAGTGGGTTAGTAAGATAATGACAAAATGGCCTACATGTAGATATGTAGTGTATGGGAGCCGGCTTTTATGCTCCTAGAAAACTCTTGCCTTGTAAAATCCATTGAATGGGGCCTACTCCTGATAAACTCAATCCACTCCTGCTTATGATAGCATCTAATGGTCGCTAATGTCTCTACGTTAGTGTAAAATCAGGAATTATCGATGCCAATTCAAAATGTGCAGGTATATCTGGGTTTGGGTTTTGGATATATAGAAAATTGGGTCTTGGTATGGGTCCAACATATACTCAACTTCAACCTGACCCATTAATCCTTAGTCAAAGTCAGTGAGCCTGCTCATCTTATTCAATCAAGACTGTTTAAAGTCATTAGGGATGTCTATAGCAAGTGTTCATCGCTGAATATTTCTCTTGTTTGAATCTCTCTTGCTTTTCTTCGTATAAGAATTGTCCATCATTTTTCTCTACGACCTTATTTGTTTACATTGAATAAATACATTGGAATTGATTTTCTCCAACACTCAGCATTCAACGGGATTTTCTAAAATTTTGAGTTGAAAATGAACGTGTATTTTTGTTTTTTTGAAAGTTAAGAGTTTGTATTTCCAAAGAGAGATAATAAAGAACAAAAGAATGAGAGGTAGCTCCAAGATCGTTTACCTACTATTGACAAAGAAACGGAAGAGAGAGAACCCAAACCAGTTGTGAGACCACCCACAAGCCCGTCAACTAAAAACAGGAAGAAAAGCTCAACCCGATGCGCAGCCATACAATACAAGGAGGCAAAGGGAGAGAGCAAAAATATAAGAAAGATCAAAGAAACACAGCAACAATGTGAGTGAAATGGGCAAAACTAGGCATGTCAAATGAGCCGGACCAGCCCGGTTCGGCATGTCCCGGCCTGCCAGTCAACAGGCTATGGCCCGTTGGCCCGGCCCGCCAGGCATGCTCGGCACATGGGTTGTCCTCTACGGCCCGCCAGTCCGCCCAACAATCAATCCGCCCCAACAGCCAAAAACGGCTACTTTTTTTAAAAAAGTTCATTTTAACTCCCAACACCTATAAAATTGTCATATAAAGGGTATTTTGTATCATTTTCCATTTTACTAAGTCTATAAATACCATAACCCTCTCATTCTCATTCTCATTCATCACCAATTTACACACTCATTCCTCACCAATTTATACAACTCTCTCACTCTTTATACATTCTCTAGTTCTCTCTGAAAGCATTCAACTCTTTCAGTCTCTCTAAGAAATTTTTGGAGGGCCAAAGATCAAGTTTTCAAGACACAAGATTAAATGGGCCTTGAAATATTTAGAGGTATTTATATTATTTAAATTTGAGATTCTATATATATAAGTTTATATTATATTATATTAACTCTCATTTTCTCCCATTTCTTATATCAATTATCACAAAAGAAGGCTATTAGCTTATTACTGTTATTATTTATAAATTTTATTTTTTGAAATATGGCTAGAAGATTTCCCACAGAATCTTTTTCCATTAATTTAGGGGGAGAATAAGATTTTATTGAATTACAAGATGAACTATGTGATTTACCACCCTCCTTTCCTCAGAGTTCCGGTAAACCAATCAAGAGGAATAGAACTTCATTAGTTTGGGAGATATTTACAAGGTTCTATGTTATTAAAAATGGAAAAAAAGTCGAAAAGGTAAAATGCAAATTTTGTAGTAAAATTTATGGTGCCGAGTCAAAATCGGGTACCAGACATTTGACAAGATATAGGCAAAAATGTTTAGCCTTACATAAGCCAGCGGATGTAGGGACAGGAAGGCCAGATTCACAGACCCAAATTTAAGTAGTACCAGTTTGGATCTTTTTCCTTTTAATGCACAAAGTGTTAGACAAAATCTTGTTAAAATGATTGTGTTATCCGAATTATTATTTTCTTTTGTTAAAAATGAGTTTTTTGAAGAATGGGTCCAGAAATACTGTCAACCACAATTTCACAGTATTTTAAGAAATACAGTCAGAAATGATGCTATTAGACTCTGGCAGGAAGAGAAAACAAATATAAAAAATTACCTTACAGAAATTCCTAGTAGAATAGTCATAACCACAGAATTGTGGACTTCTAAAGGGGGTGATAGTTTTCTTTGTAAAACTGTACACAACATAGATGCAAAATGGATTACTAATAAACGTATAATTAGTTTTAGCTATCTTGAATGGCCATACAATAGCACTAGAATAAGTACATTTATTTTGAAAAAACCAGATGAATATAATATTAAAAAAAAAGTTTTATCTATAATTTTAGATAATGTCAGTAATAATACAGTGACTATTGAATTAATGAGAATGCAGATGCCACTTGCAACTTTGATAGATAACTCTATCTTTCAAAATAGATGTGTTTGTCATATCTTAAATCTAATTGCAAAGGTTGGTCTAAAGCATATTGTAAGTTACACAGTTGTTATTAAAGACATTGCTAGATTTATTTTCTCCTCCGCACAGAGAAGACAATTGTATGCCCAAATATGTGCGAGGTAAGGCGTATTAGCATTAAAATGCCTAAAGAGGTAGAACATAGATGGAATTCTATGTATGATTTGTTAAACAAGGCACTTGACTGGAAAACTATTTTGAATGAATTTTGTGTTTTTCATGTACAAGAGTTGATGATTAGTGATGAACATTGGGAGTTATATGCTCATATAAGAGATTTATTAGAAGCTTTTTAAACTTAACATTTTTTTTTTTTTTCGGAATATATCATCATACATCTAATGAAGCTTTTTAAAATTACTGTACAATTCAATAGATTTAGAGATCATTTTTTACTGAGTAACACTATTAGAAACATGGAAGAAAAATTTAATAAATATTGGAAAGAGGCTCCAATGACATTTTTTTTAGCCTACTATATTTGATCCTAGGTTAAAATTAAGTGGTATACAGTTTTTTTATTGATGGAATAAATAAAAAATATAAATTATATAGATTTAAATATTTTTTCAAAATATAGGGTAAATTTACAAGCACTTTTTCAATTTTATTGTGAGCAAATAGGTATAACTAGGTTTAGTATGGGCCATTCAGAAGTCCAGCAAACAGGTGTTGGTGAGTGGGATGTATGGTATTCTTCCCTATCCACGGTCATGGCATCCAGCTCAAGTTCAAGTGACACTGTGACAGAGTTATCATCATATCTTGACGTCAGTGTAATACGAGTGCAGGATGCATCTTGTTTTGACCTTTTAGCCTGGTGGAAGCAACATGAAAGCGTTTTTCTGGTGTTGGTGGCCATGGCTCGTGATCTATTGACTATTCCAATGTCTCATGTAGCATCAGAACAAGCTTTTAGTGTAGGTGGATGTGTGGTGGATGACAGAAGAACAAATCTAACTGAAGAAACGATGGACTGTTGTGTTTGCCTACGAGACTGATATTTAGCAGATAAGAGGAAGCAAGAGTTGACATCAATAGAAGATTATAAACCAACAGAATACATTAGTGGACTACGCAATTTGATTTTTTATTTTTTCCTTCATTGTGATTTTTAATATAGAAGTTTTTTATTTTTTCTTATTTTTATTTTTTAAAAAAAAGATTATAAGGTTTTTGAAGGTAATCCTATTTAGAACATTCAAGAAATTAAGATCTAAATAGTCTCTTTTCTCTTTCTTAGTGGAGAAAGTCGAGTTTGACCGACTACTTAAATATCTTTGTCATTCTTCGCGCTTGTGCTCTAATTTTTATTTTTAATACTGATAAGAAAAAAAAAAAAAGAAAAAAATGTGAAAGAGGCCCGCCTGGCCCGGCACAGCCCGGCCCGCTCCAGCCCGGCCCATGGCGGGGCCGTGCCGTGCCAGGGTTTTCCCTAGTGAGCCGGTGCGCAACATGGGGCGGAGGCACTGAGGTTGGAGCAGGCCGGGCCGGGGAGTTTGACATACCTAGGCAAAACATGCAAAGGCTTAATCAGCAAATTTCAGTTGATTGACTATTACTTCTATAGCTACTGGCTATACGAGAAGATGGGTCACAGCTTCAGAAATTTACTAAAGACCTCAACTTTTAGGTTCTTGATTAGAGCATCTTTAAATTCTTAGCTTTGAATCTCTGCTGCCATGGAGATGTGAATGGATCTAAAAATGATTCTATGAGTATCTTTGCTAACATCCTTAGGAAGCCGACACTAAAATCCTTTTGTGGAATAAAAGAAAGAGGTTCGGTCTTTGTTTAGGCAGAACATACCATCTAAACCCAAAGAAAAACGAAAAGTCTCCTTGTCCCGGGCTTTTGTCCCGGGACATGGAACGGTCCTAAGGACCGTTCGGACCATGTCCCGGGACAAAACCCGGGACATGTAGCATTTCCAAAGAAAAATAACCCAAAACTACAGATGTGACAAATATGACCTCAGCTCATGGACATGTAGGTCGAAGAAGATAGGCATCAAAATAGATGGGAATGGCCACGTGGGGATGAAGAAAATCGAAAGGGTGTCGTCATAACCCTTGTTTTCAGCTAATAAAGATGTGGCTCACGATACCAAGGGTGTCGTCTACCCTTGTTTTCAGCTAAAGATGTGGCTACGATACCAAAGGTCAAAATTAGTTGTTTTGAAAACTTTTTATATCTTTTCATCCATAGTCCGATAGTCAATTTAAAAATCACTGTAAGAATCCTATATTCCCAATAAAGTTCTTTGTCCTTTCAATAAACTATAATTAAGATGATTTGTCTTTTACAAAGGACGTAATAGAGAAGTGGACACGTTCGAATTTAGCTGGGGTGTCTTCATGTTACACCCTGCAGTGGAAGTTATATTATAGTTGTTGGATACAAACAACTGAACAGGCTTTTAGGCATTTCTCTGTTTACGTTGTCGGTAGCAGTGGCCATCAGGACCCTTCATAATAAGGAAACCCTTTTCTTCCTGAAAAAGGGCCATTCTAACCTAAGCTTGTCAGGGGACGAATGATCTAATGTCATCTTTTGGTGTTAAACCTACTTAAAATTTCCCTTTAATTAGAGTTTGGACATCCCAAGATTTAATCAATTCAGAGGAATGATATTTTGAAAATAATAAGAATAGACACATTTCATACTCTCGTGTATTTACTTTCACATCGCACCCACATGCGCAGTCGCACCTCATGAGTCAGGACCGATCTAAGATAGACTTTTAGAGCTTGTGCACTCACGTTTCAATGAATGTTTCAAGGATAGCTTCTACGGTCCTACTATGCACTGTGGCAATGTGAATAAATTTCGCGACGGGGGCCATTGTTTATCTTTAAATTTTCAAGATCATATTATTATGCTGGAAATCCCATTGCTATGGTTCTATTATCAATACATCAGCTGGATTAAAATTGAATATGGGATCTATTGAAATAAAGTACACAAAAATAATGAGAAATGGCTTGTTAAGCAATTCACTGACTAAATGTTATGTGATATGTTGATATACATGGATTGCCAAGAATTATGGTGTGTGCTAAAAATTAATTTAACTACCTACCAATAGCGGCTAGATTTGGAGCAATATTTAATCGGCTCTATGACCACTTAGGCCCTCATAAAAAATTGACCTCTCTCTTAAGGAGAGTCTAAATATGGCGTACGCCTTACTCATTTTAGGCGGAGAACAAATGGGATTAGAGTTGACAGTTTGATTTTTGAAATTTCAGAGATGGGACAGCTTCTATATGGATTCTTTTTTTGACCTTATTTTTTTGTGGGCTAAAGCAGGCTTTAGTGGCCCTTATGCCGTGAATGTCTTAATAGTAAAGTTGTTGCTATAGAGAGAGAGAGATAAGTCACTACACTATGCTCTTCTCCTTACAAGTTATCCTACTCCCCTTATTCCTCCTTTCTCCTCTCTCACTCTCTCTTTGCGTATTCTCAAAACCCACCAGACATGGGTGCTTATTCCATACCTCTCTCCTTAGCATTCTTGCTATTGCTAGGCAGTATCCAATCCTACCTTAGCTTCTAATGGACTGTGATTTTCCTGCAATCTTCAAC